>JAGDQP010004585.1:21282-84029 GCA_022664845.1 Lepisma saccharinum | reverse complement strand
AATCATGGACATTGTCGCGTCCGACCGTCATGTAAGCACTGTTTCGATTGCCCAAGAGCTAAACATTGCACAAAAAACCGTGTGGAACCATTGGCATAAGGCTGGATACAAAAAGAAACTTGATGTATGGATGCCACACGAGTTAACGCAAAAAAAACTCATGGACCGAATTTCCATCTGCGAATCGCTGCTGAATCGCAACAAAAGCGACCCATTTCTGAAGCGGTTGGTGACTGGTGATGAAAAGTGGATCACTTACGACAACGTCACGCGAAAACGGTCGTGGTCGAAGCGCGGTGCGCCGGCGCAAACGGTGCCCAAGCCAGGATTGACGGCCAGGAAGGTTTTGCTGTGTGTTTGGTGGGATTGGCAGGGAATTATCTACTATGAGCTGCTCCCCTACGGCCAAACCCTTAACTCGGAACTATACTGTCAACAATTGGACCGTCTGAAGGCAGCAATCGCCCAGAAGCGCCCAGCTTTGGCCAATAGGAGAGGCATTGTGTTCCACCAGGACAACGCCAGGCCACACACATCGATAGTGACTCGCCAGAAGCTCCGGGAGCTTGGTTGGGAGGTTCTTATGCATCCACCTTATCGTCCGGACCTGGCACCGAGTGATTACCATCTGTTCCTGTCCATGGCGAACACGTTTGCTGGTGCAAAATTCGCTCCAAGAGAGGCTTGTGAACATCGACTGTCTCAATTTTTTGCCAATAGGGACAAGGGCTTCTATGAGAGAGGCATCATGATATTACCTTCCAAATGGCAACACGTTATCGAACAAAAGGACGCATATTTGACCTAAATCGGATCATTCTAACTATGGTTAGTCAAGCCTTCAATGTCATGCAAAAATAATGGATTACTTTTTACTACACCAGATAATATGGGCGATTTTCGGTTCAATAAGTTCATAACTTGTAAATGTTGACAAGGTTTCATGGCCCAGCCGGGATTATTCATCGAAGCACCGTGACCCGCGCACTGCCCACCCGAGAAACGGGGTCACCTTTTGCCTTACCTATATGTGTTATTCACGTAAGCACTGCCATTCCACTCTCTCATTTGGGACAAATAATCTTCTTACTGGTCATTGAATTATTGTTACTCATACTCCTGACAATTATGTAATCAAGCACGATTTTTTTTCAAAATCCCTCCGCATACAGGATCTACTTTAGATATGGACAAGAGGTAAACGAATTAGTGTTACCTGTCTAAACATCGTCTCATTTACCCAGTTTTTTTTTACCCTACTTGGAAGATTTTTTGTGAATCTCCTTTTTCCTTTGAGGAATCCCTTGCACCTTGTTTGTAGGATTTTCAAATATGCATATTTCGATTTGTCGTATTCGAAATAATCAGCTCTGAAGTTCATTTAACCACTTATTCGGCAGCCTATAGCTCCGAAAGTACTGAATATTCGACACCCATTTTTATCAACTTTTTCTTAGTTCGATCTCAGGTACTCACCCGATACTAGTGAGCATTTTATGTCACACCATGTACCCATTACCGTATCAATTGATTGGCGTTAAGACCAAAATGGAATACAACCTCAGTTAAACTACAAAAATGCGGACTTGAAAATGTTTCATGAAGAGGTCACATGTGAATTTAATTACCGCAGAATTATTTATGACAAGGATGACATCGATGGAGCTGTCAATCATCTCTCACAGAGGTGATTCATAAGTCGATGGATGTGTCCATTCCTAAAACCCACACCCACATCCAGCTAAACAAGCTTCCAGACAAAATCATCAATTTAATCAAAGCCAGAAATAATCTACGCAAAAAGTATCAAAAGAAAAGGAGATCCGGTTTACAGTATTCTATAAATAACTTATATATATATGCCTTTGCCTTTCAAATAACCGAGTACAAAGATTATGTCTCACAACGTAAAGTTTCTAAAAATGAGTTTCAAGGATAACTCTCCCTCTCTCTCTCTTTGGAGATACACTAAAACCCTAACCAAGAAACATGTTAACGTACCCTGAATACACGGTCAGAATGGACTAGTTTACTCTGCTCAGGGGAAAGCTGATACCATTGATGAGGAATGCTGACTCACTAGAAGACTCTTCTCAACCCAACCATGAGCTAGCCAGCGATGCTCATGATAGAAAAGTAAAGAAAGAAGTTAGATAATTTATAAATGCCACTTCAGAAAGTCGAAATGTCAGAAATCACTAAGAGTATTAAATGGGCAAGAGGCCTAAAGGCCCCGGGTCCTGACAAAATCCAAAATATTGTGTTAAACCAGCTTTGTGTGGATTGCAATAATCTAATGAATAGGTTTTAGTTTGAACTGCCTGGTAGTTGCCTTGGTAGATTCTAAATGGTAACACTTCTGATTAAGATATGAAATTCTGGATTTTTGTTTACTCTGCTTGAGTAGACCCTTGGCCTGTTTGAATCTGACCGTCAGTGTTCGATTTGTAGCGGGGGATGGTTGGGATTATCCCCCTCTCGGGAAAAATCTTTCTGGTACTTTTTACCTCTAACCTGGGATATGGATGATCCGAAAATGCCGTATAATACATATCTCGCTAATTCTTCCCCCTCTCTGGAAATCACACAAATCGAACACTGCTGACCGTTATTGCTCAAGTACACAGACAAACCCAAAATGATCTCCTAAAGGGAGCTGCTACAAACGTTATTTTCTTTTTGTTAGAAAACTAAACAAGATCTGAAATTGGTAGCTGAACTAGTTCCTAAGCTAGGTAACGTCTCACCACTATACTATTAGGTAACATGTGCTCTCAAGTGATACCACCTAGTTTCATTTTAGCCTTTAAATTCTCGAGTAACATCAGAGGAAAGTTTTGGAAAGAATAATTTTGCCATAAAATTTGAAAGGAAATAACATCATAGTAACCTCCTTGGATTCATTTTTTTATTTACCTTGCTTATACCCACAGTACACGATTACCAGAATAGTTTCTTCCTTAGAACTAACGATGTTATCTTCCCCATACTTTCTGCCACGAATAGACCATTTACTAAATGACCTAACGATAACAATAACTAACCATTCACGTGATACTGCGAACAGGAATTAAAATAAAGTTCCATAAATTTTTGAAGAGTTATAGGTAGTTCTTTCAAACAGCTTCGAATTACATTAATAATCCACATCTCTCCCTCTGTTTCTTTTTATCTTTTCTCGGAAACTCAATCCTGACTGTATCGATCAGTCCTAACTCAGTTAGTATAGCATTGGCTTCACTTTCGAAAGGTCCTGAGTTCGAACCCAGGGTCCGTCTAAAGCTCGAACATAAAATGCAATTCAATTCAGAGCAACCCTGGCTGAAGCTAAGATAACACTAGTCAACAAATTTAAACTTTTTTTTTTGTAACATGAGAGAAAACACCTGATCTTAAAGGAACTTTTTGCGCTGAATTCGAATATACATTCAGTTTTTCTCCATCACGTACAGTTTTCCCGTGACTGAGGGATTTTGGGGAAATTCCCTTTTTCACATATTTTATACTCCTAGCTCTTGTCCCCTTACGTATAATAACACAGAAATTATACCAAAGTAAATCTTGATTGATACTTAATAAACCCTCCAAGTTTCATAACAATCGCATTATTCTTTCTAGAGAAATAAATATATTTGTATGTATACTGTGTGTACTGTTTATTGCACCACATAATATTGCTTTCAGAACTCTTGAATTTGAAAAAAGAAACTATTTGCTGTATTACCACAAACAAAGACATAAAATAGAATACAATACAATTTACATGTATGACAATTTACAATAAACAATAATACAAATTGTCAAGAATAAGCCATTGAAACTACCAGAATGTATGAAACTTCCATTGACTTACAAAAATATACACTACTTCCTTCTCTTGTAAGAAGTGTTGCATTCTCTAACAAGACCCCAACAATAATGCTCCATCGTTGAAAGATCTCATCGTCCCTGGTACATTTTCTCCATTGCCATTATGTCTTGGTGGAATCCATCCCCCTGCTCGTCGCTGACAGCCCCTAGGTTAGCAGGAAAAAGCTAAGGTGGGAGTGTAAAAACTGGATTTTTAAAGACATCCTACAACCCAACTCTTTGTATTTCTGTAGCATGTCCTGTACGATTTACTGTAATTCTCCGCTTTGTTACTGCCCAAACGTTGCGCACAACACACTTAAATGCTGTCCAGGCAGCTAGCTCGGCATTGTTTACCTTGCTGTCAAAGTGAACGTTGGATCCGTGGATGTAGATGTTGATCTCGATGGTTCATCATCAGACTCTTCTGGGCATATCTCTTCCCAGTTGGTAGGTGGCTCCGGAAATGGAAGCTCATCCCAGTGCGGAACAGATCTAATTGCGGATTTAACGCTGGGGTAACTTATTCTGTATTTGCTTCTTTTAGAGTGTCCCTTAACTACTGTGAGACACAAATAACATCATGCACATGGTTGGTGGGTTCTCTCCACATCATTTGTACAGCAATTTTCATGAATCTCCGTTTTCCTTTGGCCCATTCAAGTAAAGTGACGTAGCACGACACACAAATGATGTGGGGTGCCCAAGTTTTGTTTTGATTTCCCACACGACATCCGAAATGTTTATTATATGCTAGTTTCACCGATGGTGTAATGGATCTACACTGTCTCTTAACTACAAACTGGCTACACACACAACAAAAACTATTTGGTGAGTTAAAACATGAACGCGTCCTCTTGTTGCCATTATACTGATCGCAAACCACACTTCTGGTCTTGTCTGGGTATAATGCCGTTAAGATTAAATATGAAATCACTTTTGGCAGCAAAGACAGAAAGTGAATAAACCACACTTCAATATAGAAATGTACAAAACTTCCTCGCCACGTGTCAGGAACACAAGAAAGAAAGGCGCGGAGGCAAAGGAGAGGGAAAAATTGAGACTGTATTTGTTCATTGTTGTCAACAAAACAATGAGTCTGTATTTCATTCTTTCTTTCTCTTGCACTCTATTACATTTGATAGGAATATTTGATAACGATTTAATTAAGAAAACTGAAAGAAGTTGGATGATTGTATCAAGAGTTCTGAAAGCAATGTTATGTGGTGCAATAAACAGTACACACAGTATACATACAAATATATTTATTTCTCTAGAAAGAATAATGCGATTGTTATGAAACTTGGAGGGTTTATTAAGTATCAATCAAGGTTTACTTTGGTATAAGTTCTGTATTACTATACGCAAGAGGACAAGAGCTAGGGGTACAAAATATGTGAAAAAGGGAATTTTTTAGGGAATTTGCCCAAAATCCCTCAGTCGCGGGAAAACTGTACGTGATGGAGAAAAACTGAATGCATATTCAAATTCAGCGCAAGAAGTTCCTTTAAGATCAGGTTACAAAAACCTGGTTAACTAGTGTAATTAGCGAGTTGCACACATTCGGTTCTGAAAACGTAATAAGGTGTTATCCCTTACTAGCGAGTGATACACTTGGAACGGCGTAACACTTATTTATTAACTCTAGCATGACAAAAAGAGGAGATAAAGTTAACACAAATAATAATAATTTTACCTCTGTTTGGTGCCACGTTGGGTAATCAGTGATGATTCGTGTAGGTGAGCAAAACTTATATCTAATTTATCTTGATTAATAAATTCCACATGATTGAACTCAAAAACAGTTTTATTAAGTAATTTTTCATGCGACATGTCGTTAATTATCGATAAAGAAAAAGGATTAACAGCTGTGTCATCAGTGCATTCATGATATCATCTATCACATTTTTTTCAGTATGAAGATTGGTATTATCTTAAATAGTAGGTTAGCATCACGTTTTCTTTCGTTTATGCCAGCAATTAATTAACTGATCAAGAAAGCAATTACTATAACAAAGTGTTTTTAAGAAATTTAGAGTATCATTATTCTACATAAAGTACCATTAACTTAACCGAGACTAATTGTCAATCGCCAGTTCTAAGAGCCAAACAAAGTAATAAATTTTGCTTCTACTGGCGCATATTGTAACAAATGATTGTAAATGAGCAATTGTCTCTGGATCATTACAGTTGCCATTGCTCTGAATCAGTCTAATTCCATTAAAGGCTGAAGACAATTGTGTAATATTGGTCCTGAGTCAATGCAATGAAATATCTCCCGATAAACCAAAATGAACAGGATGAGTTTAAACTTCGCTAAAGTACTAAAACAAAAGTCATGGCTTTTGGGCTTTACACGCACCATTTTAAAAGAACCAATTCCAACCAAAATTGGACCATCTACCATATTTTAATTGTGTTCAACTTATTACTGTCCCCATGACAACAGATATTGTTTCTTAAAT
The DNA here is from genome assembly GCA_022664845.1 of Lepisma saccharinum. Classification (NCBI taxonomy): domain Eukaryota; kingdom Metazoa; phylum Arthropoda; class Insecta; order Zygentoma; family Lepismatidae; genus Lepisma; species Lepisma saccharinum. Next base: position 77,715 of record JAGDQP010004585.1, on the reverse strand, counting down.
GCTATATTCACATATCACGTAAGATTGCTTAAATAAACCTCTAACTTGGAATAATTATGTAGGACTCTACTCTCTAAAGCTTTATCCACATTAGATCGTTAAACTATGATCATTTGTATAGTAACGAAACTCAAGAATTAAATAAATAATTGTGTGTTAGGTAGAACTCTGCGAGTGGAACAAACAAAATGGTTATGGGGGACCGTCGATTGACAGTGTAGAAGATAACCTCTACATGCAGTCGGCATCTCCTGCATGAAGACCTGAAAATGTTAAAACTTTTCTCCAGATGGGATCCACCAATGCTGACTGGTAAACAAGGGTTCACATGTTGCAATGTGTGTTGACGGCATAAACGGTGTTCGTCATTCATTGTATGAGACATGAAATCTGTTTTTCAATACTGAAAGTGAAAAGTACAGTCAGATCGCTGGAAGAACATGGTTTCGCCAACACCGAAGAAGTTTCCGGTAACCGTGAAATGGTGCGAAGATGACAGTATCCATATTTCGGGACAGAGAAGACGTTATTTTCACTCAGTGAGTTAACAAGGATATGATAGTGACGGCTGCAAACGATGAAGATGTTTCGAAAAGGAAGTTCCTTCCAGAATACAAGAAAAACGGTCCGAAAAGGTTAACCTGTGAGCTTTGACCAAGAAAACACTCCTGCTTGTCAGACGACCTCTGTTCATCAGTTTCCTACCGACAAGAACTTTGAAGTATTCCTTATGCGACGTACTTATCTCACCTCGTACCTAGCGATTTTTTGCTTTAACTTACACCGAAGGACACTCGCCGTGATAGTAGCAGATCCAGGATTTTCCTCAGAAGGGGATAAACCAGGCACATTTCCAATGTTTTTTTTTTTTTTTGTGATAAGTGGTTTGTTTAAGTATAAATTTATCGTATTTCCCGTCATACTAGTTAATTTCATTCTTGAATACGACACCGGTATCCCCCAAAATTGATATTTCTTCATAAATTTACGCGGAATCAAATGGAAACCTCCCAGAATTCGCCATTGCACCTTTGATATTCCGAAATTTTCAAGCCATACTACTCTTGTATTAGTGATTTTCTAGGGAACAAAACAGACATCTGAAAGAACGTTTGCAGTAGCTACGCAATCGTGACATTAGTGTTGTAGAACATTTGTATGTCTTCAGCGTGACTATGTTGAGAATTTACGGTACTTTCAGCTTTATAGGGGAGCACGGTTTTTTAAAAAGAATAACTAGGATACCTTATGACTTCAATGCGTCTTGTCGCGTATAACATTTCAACTGAAATATGGATGTAGTTTCATCAACTCGACAGTTTCAGATCAACTTCATCCACATCTTGGTTGAAAATTTGTAATTTTTAATTTCCACAGTGCGAAGTTAGGATCGTACGAACCACACAATCGACGACGGTTCTCAACGTATCGATGTGCATGACGACAGGGAACAAGGATGACACAAAAATGTACCTGATGAAATCACTAAAGCATCGAAGTTTATTATGCATGATTTGGTGATGAATTTCCGGAATATTTTATGGTGGTTCTGCTATCCAATTTGAAATAAAACGACTGAAGTCCCGCTGTCGACATGATAGATGAAGCCGTTAAATCCTGGTTGTGTCGTATTTTGAAGAGGTACAGCAAAACCGATGTAACCAGTGCCTGACTTGGGTGAGGACTACGTGCGGGAGCAATATAGGTATGACAAGTTGGTAACATTAGTATGCAATACTTTTTGTCTTTTTTGCCCTTTAATTACCAACCAATCACAGGTTTCTCTTGGAATAGACTCCCCTGCTTAATAATGATAGCAACATCATGATATGCCAGTTTCTAGTCATGTTATAACATCATGGTTTTCAATGATAGTGCCCAATTCTTCGAATACATTTCTGGTATAACGTTAGAGTGGACTTGATCACAACGTACTGAAATGAAATAAGCGTCAAATCTTTAAGAGGAGGAAGCTAGCGAAATAAATAGGACCTGTCAATTTTAGATATACTAGATCAAAAAAGCCGAATGAAATCGAGATATTTGAACCCAAATCTAAAACAGGTTTCTCGAGCTGTTTTGGCTGGGCCGCTAGCATGCATTGCAAATGGACGAACAAAGCATACCATTAAAAGACCACAAAAATATTTGTTTACTGAAAATGTTGAGAATGTTTTCGATCATGAACGATAATAATTACACTTTACAGGATCCAATGTGTATTCCATTGAATTACTATTTTATTTGAAATAAGCCTAAATATAGGTGCCTACAACAGTAAGGTAAAGGTATTCCCTATGTGATGCACACACGCCGTGAATGGCGTATGCGAGATGTGTAGGTAGAGTTCCATATGTTCTCGACCTACGGCACGAATTGAGGTGGGATGTTCAGTCCAACGTGCAACGGAACGGTGGCCGTGTATACACAGCATTCAGGAAGTAATTTAGTAATTTCCCCCCGAAATAATTGAGTAGGACCACCCTGCACCTGCGTAAGGAACCGGACAAAATATCACTTCCACCCGTCCCCCAATCCAAGCACCTGACAACTCGGCAGTAAAATGTACATAGTAATATTTCAATCCACCCTCTGTGTAGGATTTTAGTAAAGACTCTATCTGGGTTTTCAATAATTGCTCGCCAATAAAAAAATAGTAAACGTGAGGACAGCTTGGTTAAATAAGAATATTGCCAGAACTTTCAATTTGCATAACACAACATTTATTGCAATCAAGTGCAAATTCTCCACAATGATCCCATGTAACATAAATATCAACAAATTTACCGTATCTTTTACAACATGATTTCATTACTTTAAAAATCTATTTAATTTAGTGCCTGCATGTGCACTTAATTCATTACGAGCCATGAACATCAATTAACGCAATTTCTTACAGAGAAAAAAAACCTTCCATGAAAATCGACCACGTGTCTCCTTCGTAACCAAAGAACCTAGTTGTAACAGTTCACATTTACTTTTAGCTTGTGTGCAAATACTTGGTAAAGGAAAACCACAACTGCCACTACTACTCCGCTGACCAAGGGGAATTTTGCGTTCAAAAAATAAAGAAAGTCCGAAACAGATTACAATCCCCATTAACTGATCCTTCTTTGGCTTGTATTATATCTCATTACTAAATTTAATCAAAAGAATTCCTTGGAAAGCAGCAATAGATTCATTACAAACTGCGCATAAAAGCAAGTGACGAATTCGAAGAACTTTTAATTGTAGAAAAACTTTCCACACAATATACGTAAAATACAGTTGTAGCATTCAGAACAAAGCAAAGGACACGAAGTTACTGTTTGAATACGAGACAATGTTTCCACGAAAGAATTTCAATAAAGTTACTACAATTATTAAATAACATCAATATCAAAATCAATTAAAGCCAATGTCAATAATATTTAAGAGACACGAAATGTAGATACGTAAGATGGCGTCACTACAAAGCACGCTGTCACAGGTTCGATTCCAAATGCAAATCCACGTGCATATCAAAACCGGGATCGATTCAAAGAATTATATCTGTACGTCACTACTTACACTCCAATACATTATAAAGATTATACATTACCGCACATATTACAAGTCAGGCACTATTCCAAGACATTACACCTAGAGGAAAATTAAGATGGAGGATTCAACCTCTTGCTTCAACCTTACCGTGCATTTCAACTGACGCCAACAAGCGGTCAGTTGACTAGCTAGGCTGCAGATGGCAGCACGGTAGAATGCGCGAAAAGAAAAACGCATTTATGTGAGTAACAGGAGCGCAGGGAGTTTACGGAAGAAAATCGTTACAAACGCTCTACCGCCTTCACCTCCAAGGGTGACCAGGTATACTAAAGAGACTCTGGTACTCAATTTGATAGGAGGTTGAGTTCACCTCGGAGTACCAGAAATGAGAGCACTAAAGAAAAGTCTCCAGCATCTTGGCTGGGATTTGAAACCGGGACTCAGACGCTCAACTGCACGAGTTACGGCGAATCCAGATGATTACAACAGTAGAAAGAAAAGTTATTAAGGTTATAAGAATGTAATAAACAAAACTTATTAACAGGTTTCTACTTCTATAATTATGTATTCTATTATATTTAATATTACAATTCTGAATAGAGAACAATGTATGTAGCGTTTACATACGCTTTATCATATTTCATTGGGAATTTATTAAGAATACATGAATTCCCATATTCATACCGGTCTCAGCCAAGGTTTCCTAAAGACGATGAATATATTCACATAGGAGGATAATAATGTTCAGATCCATATCTGGGACCTTCAAAGTTAAAAGAAAAAAGTAGATCAATATTTGAATTCGTGTATTATTAGGTTTCAACATGTTTAATACAACAATCACATGCAAGACAATATTAAGGGTACATTAATATTCAAAACAAAATCATCCAATTATATTATGATAGAGTTAATTATGACCAAGACGTTGTAAGCACCCTCTGAACGTTGTAAGTACACCGATAGTATTGAGTATTGGATTTGCTTGTGGTTTCAGATATTTTCTATTAAGTTTTATGACAAACATGTCTTTTCAAGTAAGTTATACAGTTTAATATAAGTTCAAAGCATGATGTTTATTAGAAAGTGAAATTTTATCAACACCAATTTATGTAAATACTTGTTATAAGACCCATTAAAGCCATGTGTGGAATCAAGGCAACTCACTATCGTCGGGAAAACTGCCGGATAGTACAACCATGCAGTAGCGCCATAAGGCAATCTGGGGCAAGTAAACTTGATTTATGCCCATTCGTTAACACAGTCGTAAGCGCACACCACTATTAATAGACGGAATATCTTAAGTTATTCCGAGCCCCGCGGGAAAACTGGGGACCCGACGGAGGATGACTTGCCAAGACCTTCTTGCTCACTCGCCATGCATAGGAATGGTTATTCAAATTGTGGAGAGTGAATGCTTATCAGTCATTACAGTCAAGCGCACGAGTAAGAGTTCTGAGACGGCATAGCTATTACGTCACCGACCACCTTCAATGGCTCCATTGATTGATCTTAACGAATAATTATTCATTTGTGTCGGCTACGGACAAGGGCCCTTCGGAAGGTCGGGCCCGGGGATTCCGAATTAACTAATAGAGAATTACAACTAGTAGCAGGTCGACATGTTCGTCACCACCATGAGCACCTACTCGATAGTATTGTGACCAGGTGCGTAGCCAGAATTTCGTTTCTTATGGTGTCTACTAGTTAGTTTGTGGTATCTAGGGTTCGTATGTACATGAAATGTGTATAATTATGCCTAAATTTTTACTAATTTTACCTAGATATCGGAATTTTGGAGGAGGGTCCGGATCACCTGGCCCCTCCCGCTAGTTATGCCCCTGATTGTGACATGTGATAAGAAGTGAAACCTGTACGATAATCGCAAGTGAACTGGGCAACACGCAAACACTTTCTAAAACCAAAGTTGACACCGCAAACGGCTTTGTTGTTAGTGTGCTGGACAGTATTCGGTGTTGTCAATTATAAGTTCTTTCATCCAGGTGAAACCATTACCGATTTCATGTACTGTGAGGAACTATACGAAATGCAACGGCAGTCGTGTAAAATGAGTCCGTTGTTGATGAATAAGGGCTCTCTTCTCTTAGCAGACAATGGTAAACCCACGTGGAAAATGTTACAAAACAGAATGTGAGTGATCTGAGATGTAAAATGCTACCGTGCTCTTCGTGTTTTCCGGACTTAGCACCAGCAGACTACTAGATATTTATGCCTCTAGGTTGCTTCCTGTACGATAAGGTGTTAAAAAACAGATATATTACGAAAGTACTTCTGAAACATCACTCCCTCACACGATCCACATTTGTTCAGGGACGTTATAAATGATTTGCATTCATGATAATACAAGTTTCGCAGATTTTGTGAAAACAAAATAAAAATTTTGAATTTAGAAGTAAACAAAGCAACCCTCATATGATCGTTTTATTTCTGAAAGTTTTGAGCAACTTTGGAGTAATCGAAATATGTACAACAATCTCTATTAATGGGTCTAAAAGATAAATTATAGTATCATATCTAACGAAGTTCGGTTATCTTCAATACCTTCATCTTTTACATACATCGTAGCCTTCAAATGTTCCGATAAAAAGTAGAAAGAAACTTGCTAACGTCATGTTTTGCGATATTTTTCCTCAATCACCCCTTCAATTGGTAGAATGAAGATCGCGAAGGAACCCTACCAAAACATAATGATAATGACCCGCTTTCTCTCTGATCGATATTACATAAATTTAGCAATAGTTCATACTACAGCGTTTCTTAAAAAGTGCAATTTTATTACCATCAAAGTATATAAATCCTCTTTATATGATTCTTTTCACACCATAGTCTACTGCAGTGATCCATCAATATAACGTTTGTGTAGTTCTATTTTAAATATGAAGCAATATTTCGGGTTATAATATTTCAGGTAAATGTAATATTTATTTCATTTTTTTTCAATACACTCATCACGTCAATATGAAAAACGACTTTGCTTCGATAACGTACTTGCAATGGTATACGTCGATATGTCAACCAGATAACGCGACATGTGTTGTTGCAAAAAACAGTAAGTTATCTGCAGAACATATGGAAGTTACAAATAAAGGCGTGTTCTATGCAAAAACATTGCTCCGAGTGCGCGTACTTAATCAGCGCGCAGTGCTCACAAGTCGCTCTGTGATAAGCTATCTGACTTACATTTGATGTTTTATACTTCCGCGCTATGAAAATTACATTTAACATATCTTAAACATTACGTGCTCGATTATTTTGCAATAATATGATATTACGGTAACACTGCTGATGCTCTGCATTTTTCCCCTTTCCTACTGTAGATGTTATCTTATGAATATCAGCTTTCATTCGAGTTTTTCATGTTATTCTTAGAATTCCTTCTTGTGTGGACGCACACATGTTTCCACTGTTATGAATTTCTAGCCAATATCCCAGATAGCACCCAAGTTTACGCCAAGTTTGTACTAGCCTTGTTTTCCCGTTGCAGTGCTAAACTTGACGTTTCAAAGCTATCTGCAAGTTTATATTTCCAAGTTTGCTACAACATTTAAACAAACTTTATGCGGTAAGTTTAGCACTGCAAGGGAAAACAAGGTTAAAACAAAATTGGCGTCTGGGCTACCCCAACGCCATCTACCCGTCTTTGGTGGAACTACATCCACCTAACGAAAAAAAAAGTTTTTTTAAACCGACGTTCCAGTTAGTATCAAGGTTAGTCGAAATCTGGTTTAAACAGGATCAATAAGATTTCTCAGTTTCGAATTAAAGTCTATTGAACCCACGACCACCGGAATGCTAAGCCAAAGCCCTACCACTGAGCTACAACAGCTCGTTTGTGATTATACTTTGTGTTTTCTCTCTTCGATTGGCGTGAACTGGAGTCGAACTCGTCACATTTCGATCACTAGTACGACATGCTAACCTCTGGAAACGTCGTGTTTACTTTAAAAGAACGACAATCAACAACGTCCGACGCTCGCACCTTCTCCAGAAAAGTGACACAATTGAAAGAAAGTATAATTTTGCAGGAGGAGGAAAAAAGTGACGTTTCACTTGAGAAACTATATTTCAAATCCGTCAAACGGAAAAGTGACACTTCTGCTATCTTCCTGCCACCTATGTAGATAGATTTGCGACTTTATCATCAAATGAGAATGGTTCTGTAATGCTTTTCTGTAATTAGAATTCATAAAGGCCTGATATAGTTTTTGAGTCATATTCTGCATTGGAAACACTGCTTCCGAGAACCAGTCGCTTCTGTAAACCCGAATGTTTTGTTGCTACTAGCGCCATCACAACAAATGCATTCCTATCTGAAACAAACTGTAAAGGTTGCTTTTCTTGCGAGCGTGCGTTGCTTGTGATTTGGGTGAGTAGCCAATTGAATCGCGTGTTAAACGTACACCACGCAATAAAACACGTGTTTCAATTAGCTACTCACCCAAATAGCAAGTAATGCACGCTTACAAGAAAAGTAGCCCTAAAAATCATATATTACTAAAGATCTTCGCACTAATGCAGTAGAGAGATCGCTTTGAGTACAGACCGACTGTTGCTATTAAGAGTTACCCCACCATAAAGGAGCAGTAAGTTTGTGTGAATTCTGCGTCAAATTGCACACACCGTTCAGAGACCTTTGACATGTTGCATGAATCTTATGTTGAGGAATGTTTAAGTCAAACATGATGTTACGAATGACACAGACGCTTCAAATCAAATCTGCACTGACATATACAGTACAACTGATTCAGTTTAAATCTTGTTTGCAGGTAGTATCAATTGTATTCGTGTGTCTTTCAAGTTAGTGCTGAATTTAAATTTCATTTCTTTTATTTATGACCTTTTATGCAACTTTGATTCAGGCCAAAATTTTGTGCTGAAATGTCAAGTACAACACAGTTGCTTATTATTTTGTTCGTGGTTTTGCAAACCAGTCCAAGGATATTCTAATAGAGGATATGCGATTTCATTAATAACATGAGGCAAACGCCACAGCTTAGTCCCACCAAGTTAGACCACTTGCTCCAATCGAAAACATTCTTCTCGGCTAACAAAGATGGCGGCAACATCTGTACTTGTTTGCTAGCCAGTCAGGGAGAATAGAACGTAATAAACAAAACTTATAAACAGGTTTCTAGTTACATAAATATTTATTATATTATATTTATTATTACAATTTTGAATAGTGAACAATGTATGTAGCGCTTACATACTTTATTATCATATTTCATTGAGAATACGTTAATCCACAATTTTTCAAATTCATACGGGGCTGAGCCAAAGTTCCCTAAAGATGATGAATGAAATTCACATAGGCGGATAATAATGTCCAATCCGTCTGTGACCTTCAAAGAAAAAATAGACATTAATATTTCGATTCATGTGTCATTAGGTTTTAACAAGTTTACTACAAAAATCACACACAAGACAATATTAAGCATAGATTAATATTCAAAGATACAATATAATACTGTAAATTATGACTAACACGTTGTGAGTACGCCAATAGTTTTGAGTACTAATAAAAATAATATTTTGTGGTGTTCGAAGTTTGAAATGTTTTTGATGATGTCTTATGAGGAATATGTCTTTTCAAGTAAGTTATTCAGTTTAAAACCAGTCCATACCATAACGTTTCTTAGAACGTGAAATTTCATCAACACCAAATTTATGTACATGCTTATTATAAGACCCTTTTCAGATGGCACCCTACAGTCCTGATCTAACAAGAATACCTTTCTCGTGTAGTTAAATGTTAAATATGTAACGAGATATTTCTAACAAATTTAATGTTTATTTCATAGTTTCTTAAATGTACGAAGACACTGCAGATCAGAGCTGAAACGAGTAAATTGGGTGAGGGCACTGGCGTAACTAACGGGCCCGCAATGCGGGGGGCCTAATTACGAAGCTTAATTTCGAAGTTCAGTAACTTTGTGGGGGCCATTCTAGTTTGTTGCGGGAAGGTCCACATCCCATTAGTTACGCTACTGGGTGAGGGTGAAGTTTTGGACCCAGCCTGACGCGGTGGCCCGAAGGGCAATGCATGGTTCTTAGTTCTTTTTATGACTTTCAGCGTCTGATCAGTTTCTCAGAGGTGACCGGAAACGGGAGTTTTCTCCCACAAGAGCGTCAGGAATACGACGCCCGTCAGTTCCAAACAACATTAAAACATATGGAAAAAGTCTCACATCCAGGAAAGAACAAAGATATCCCCTAAGGTGAGCAAATGACTGTCCCTTGCTGTTCTGAAAGGATCTGTGGGTGTCACAAATTAAAATATTCATTTATTTAAGCCACAGAAAGTAGACCAGGTAAAATCAAATCAAGTCAGGGTCGTTGTGCTAAGATTGGTTCAGTGGGTCGATTGGGTCAAGATTCAATTATCGAGTCGCCGGATCACAAAGTTAATTAGCTCGTTTGGGTTAAAACCGGGTTACCGCTTCATTCAAGTCAAGACCTGGTTAATCGGTTCAAGTTGAGGACCGGGACGTTGAGTCACCTATATCCGGGTCAGGTCAGGTCATCAGAAGTGATCCGGTTTCAGCTCTGTTCCAGAAACAGAGAGTGAACTCAACAACACCCCACTTTGAGAGAAAGGAGGGCGAACTCAAACACATGACAGTAAATATGATTATTCACAAACAAAGATTCCCATGAATATTGAATTGTTTATATGTATTCGCTCATGAATGACGAATTCGACCTTTGTAGTAGTAACATCTTGTATAAATCCAAACTCTATTTATAAACCTTACCAGTATTAAAAGGACGGCATCCCATCTGTGTGCACAATCCCACCGTTCCATCTTGAAGGCACTCGCATGTGTTACATTCTAACTTGAATACTGTTCCTGGGACACAGCGCCTCGCTGAAATATTTGATCGAAGGAAATATCACTTGAACCATCTAGTAATGACACTAAAATTTGAACTGAAAGAGAATACAAGGTTAATTTTTGCAATAATACACGTGAACTATTTTTTGCAGCAATACCACCATGTGTTGAAATCAATGGGTAAAATGCACTATGTCTGCATCCAAGCCTCCTTTTGTATGGAATCGACCGGATCGTGAATAATACCCCCTGACGATCCTAACATCCACCAGTCTTCAAGTCATATTAAGTGTACCTGCGGGTCTTGGTGTGCTCTGAGCAACATATTGGAACAACGTGATATACAAGTAATTTTGTTGCATGGGTTAAAATGAGACAAATGGAGACAGAAACGTATCATAATGTAATGAGACCATGGTGTATGTACACTCAACTTCAGAACGGAGAGTGCGTCGCTAGTTTGAAATTTTTCATACCGGGGACCAGAGTCTCCAAGATAACGATAGTAGAACACGAAGGTCAGATGTGGATAACGACGCCTTAAAACCATGGGGAATCAAACCCACGCACTATCGTCAGAAATATTGTCCGACCGTTCAACCATTTCCAAGCATCTATAATGAATACAGGAAGTGAAAGAAATGAACTAACGGAGCATCACAAATAGAAGCAGGTAGACATCTGTAATAACCTGTTGGTTCGTCATCACAATAAACTCCTACTCGTTCGTATTGTGACGAGTGATAAACTTCTACTCATTTCTATTGTGACGTGTGATAAACCCCTACTCGTTTCTATTGTGTCGTGTGATAAACCCCTACTCGTTTCTATTTGACATGTGATAAACCCCTACTCGTTCATATTGTGACGTGTGATAAACCCCTACTCGTTTCTATTGTGACGTGTGATAAACCCCTACTCGTTCATATTGTGACGTGTGATAAACCCCTACTCGTTCATATTGTGACGTGTGATAAACCCCTACTCGTTCGCAAAGGGACTGGGAAACACCCAAACACTTTCCAAAACCAAAGTTACTACTACAAGGGTTTTGTTAGTGTGCTCGACAGCACTCGGTGTTGTCCATTACAAGTTCTTTCATTCTGGTAAAATCACTACCGCTTTCATGTCCTGTGCAGAAATTTACGAAATGCATCGACAGTCGTGTATAAAGCGGCCTTCGTTGATTAATAAGAAGGATCCTCTTCTTTCAACAGATAACGGAAAACCCGCGTTGAAAATGTTACGAAATAGAATATGAGTGACCTGAGTTGTAAAGTTCTACCGCGCTCTCCATATTCCCCAGACTTAGCACCAACAGCATTCTGTATAATTCTGCATCTAAGTCACGTTCTGAAAGACAGGATGTTCAAAATTAGGGATAGTTGTACAGAAAGTAATTCTGAGGGACATTATTGCCTCACGTGACCCAACTTTCTTCAGGGACGTTATAAATAGTTTATATTCATATTAATAAAAGAGTTTCATCGATTTTACGACTACAAATATAAATTTCGAAGTTGATAGTAAGTAAAGCAGCCCTCACAATCTCTATTAATGGGTCTATCCTATAGGATAAATTACGTCATTGTATCCAATGAACTTCTGTCGTGTTTTATATCTCCAATAGGGTAGCATGGAGCTGTTTTAATAAGAAGAAAAAGCCTGTCAAAACCATGTTCAGCGAGATTTCCCCTCAATCATCAATTCAGTCGGTAGAATGAGCATATGAAGAAAAAATGTCCTAGAAAATCATGGTATTCGCCCTTTTTCTCCCTATGATCGATCGTTCCCCTTCACGGAAATATCCCTGAGCTACCGTACATCATAGATTTTCTCAAAAGCCAAACCTTTTCTGGTCAACGCTTATAAATAAATGATTGAATGAAAGTAGAAGATGGTATTTTGAAACAAGAAATTTCTAATCGCTCTTTGTCTTAAGCGTTATCATGATTATCAGTTGGACGTATATACTTTACCTTGGCGCGCTGGAACGCCGGAATGCGTTCCTTGGGAGAACACTGTACAAACAAAGCACAGGGCAAGAAGAAACAGATACGCGAACTTCATTTTGCTGAATAGATAACGATATGTCCTGGAAAGAAAATAGCACACATTAATGTACGTTTAATTGCTATGACTCTATCTCATTATCTTCAAAGATAACAGATATTTGTGCTTAACCCGAACCGTTACGTTTTCAGTTAACGTTAGCAGGAATTATATCCGAATTGAGGGCGAAAATCACTTCCGTCTTCAATTCCATTATGCATTGCGTCAAAATGATACCTCCTGATTAAGGTATGAAGTTCTGGATATCACGATTTGTTCACTCTCCACAAGTAAGTCCATGGCCCGTCTTAATCTGACCGGATTCGCCTAAGAGAATGTTATTACTAGGGACCGGATTTTAAGGTGCAAAAATGTGGTAGGAAAAAGGGAATAAAAGGTGCTGATAAATCATTCAAAAAGGTGCAAAGAAGGGTATCTTTTTTAAGCGCTATAGTATAGAGTTACATGAACATTCTTTATTCAAAACCAGCAAATATTGTTAAAATCTTGGCCTCTCCTCGATTTCTGAACTTCCACTGCAAAATTACCCATGTTCCCCCGGTACAATTTCAAAAATTTTGGTACCGTCGTGTTTGTCTCGTCACATACTATAAGAATCAAGCCAAAAAGAATTGGGGTCCGGTTTGCTTCCCTCCAACCCATTTCTACCTTAATTGCAAAAATTGTTTTATTTAATCTCATAAACCTGTACAACTGCTGCAAGTTTACGCAACTTTTCCTTCTTTATCTTTGGCATGCTATGCTTTTATTGAGAAGAATAAGTTCTGGTTCAGATTGTTACAGAACCAAGCAAAGGTAAAGACTTCAAACTCCAAAGTGCGAATGAAGAGCTCGATTTCTTTTTCAGAACATTCTTTCTACACGAAACCTCGACGGCATGCGCAACAATGGTACTAGGAATAAACAGCCTTTTTTTCTTCTAACGCGGAGTTTTGGAAGACGAAAGGAAATTATAGCTTTGTCGTATATTGAGAACAATATTTATTAACTGTTTGCGCCGTTATTGTTGCCATTGTGTCGCCTAAGATTGCGTCTAAATTAATGGAATAATTATGTGTAAACCAGATTGAAAATAAAATGTATTGTTCTGTACATCTTTTTTAAAAAAAGAGAGAAAAAAGGGACAATAAAGGTGCTGAAGGTTAAAAGAAGTAAAAAAAGGGGGAAATTATATTAATCTAGCGAAAAAGGTGCAATATTCACGGAAAAGGTGCAACACAGTGCGTTTATTTCAGTTCGTTTTATGCCCGGAAATACATATTTTGAACTTTGGTTGTTTATAAGCTACATTTTTAGAAAAGGTGCTGCACCTTAAAATCCGCTCTCTAGTTATTACGTACAGAAAAATGAAATGTAAATGAAAGAGGTCGAAAGGGTACCACTACAAACGCTAATTTCTCCCGACAAAAACAAATTAAGGTCTAAATTATAGTTTGATCTAGTGTTGATTGGCTGGTGAACGTCCCACCACTCATTTACGCTCTCATCTGGTCCCACTTTATCCTCTGAAACCTGGGTCATTCCATGACAAATCATCCAATTTTAGAAGAAAAGAAATTGCATCACTATTTTTAGAGCATTTTGCTTTCCGTACGTGGGTTCCTATATATCTGAGGATATCAGGAACACTTTTGAAAAAAAAAAATCTCCGCTTAGTTCTCCTAGTGCGGGCGTATTTCCAACATGGCGGATGGCGCTTTCGCGTCGCGCAGCTATGTACGGAAACCTCAGTATCTTAAAAACTAGAAGAGGTAGAGAGTCGAAGCAAAATCCGTTGTGTATCTCCTGAAATGTACTTTGAAGATTTGGAGGTTCGTGCGAGTTAAAATTGCGTAAGCTATCAAGTAGCGTCGTAGCTACATGTGTTCAGCAATGTACAAGAAAATAATTTTCCAATCAGAAAACAGCAGACAACATAATAACGAACGATTTTTATCCTAACAGCACGCGAAATTGTAGACATGTATCAGGAACATTGTCCCATTTATGTTACACGAAATCAGGTTTCAGGGATGATCTCCCTGCAACGTAAATGTAAGGTTGACAACATTTTCCAGGTTTCAGATAGTATCAGAGTATCATTGTTTGCGTAACATTTCCATCAACTCTTGGCGCCCGTGCAGTGCTGCGAACCACAAAGTTCGCCATATTTGATGAATAATCGTAGTTTACATGCAAACATTCAGAATGTCAAAATTCAGATCATAACCAAACTTTTTCTATTAATCTATTAAAACCTATAAATTCTCTTTCCAGAACTGTCATCCAATAGGAAGGAGGAAATGGTAATTAATGGGTGAGGTCTGAGGTGCGGCCGCAGAGCCGTCATAGAGTAACAGAATAAGTGTTAGTGTATCATCGTGAACGGCGCATGTGGAGGTAGCGCTTGACCTGCGGTACGAAGTGAGGTGGGGTGGTCAGTACCACGCTCGACCGCCTTTACCTTCCCAAGTTGCCCAAGAGTACCAAGGACACTATGGTAGTCAATTTGATAGCAGGCTGAGTGAAAAGTCAGATGGGCTACCGCCTGAGCTACGGCGACTCCTTGTAAAATCCTGGTACTCTCTTAAAACAGTACATGTCCACATGTTATGTTTTGTAATGTACTAGTATATCTACTTCCGTCCCGTAACCTCAGAGGTCTCGGACCGATGGAACACAGGAGCTTCTTGGAGTGCCGGAATTCCGGCAATACAAGAATCTCTAGGGACATGCCTGCCCCAACGCAAGGAGCTCGAAAATGAGCGTGATGTACGACCTTGAAAGTATACAACTTGGCTTGTGTAAAGGATACAAAGAGGCAGGGGTGGTATGCGGGTCCCTAAATAAAAAAAAATATCTACTCCTGCTGGGACAAAGACAGCAGTCCATCCTGAATTAGATTTGTCCTGGATTCCTCCCTAGTCACCTCTGACTAAAGGCATAGCTCGGCCTTCGCTTAAGATGCCCAAAGTTTAAGAACAAAATTCAATTAAATTCACAGCAACCCTGACTAAAACGAATATAGTTAGCGAGTTGAATATGCTCGATTTTGTAAACGCATTACAGAAAAGAATCTAACAGTGACTTATCACTAACGTCGGATAGTAACGTGCCCAACATCTTTGAAAAGACATGGTCATCAAATGTCTTACTACCTGGCGCGTTAGAACTCATTGTTCATTACAATGGAAATAAATCCAGTGTGATCCAATGGGTATTAGATAATTTGACGTCATAAAGACAGAGATGGCATAACATTGCCACACATTGATGAGTTTCAATAATTCCGGTAAATTTGAAACGGTGACTATTTCATCAAATGCTATGTTGGATGTCGAAGATGATAAGACCGAATATATTTTAACAAACACTAATAGATAATGTATGTGTAAGATTTGCTGTCGAAGAAGACGTTTTGTTCTACATGAGCTATCAATCATGGCCAAATGATGATGCTATGGATAAAATATACGGTTACAAGCGTGAGTTGTATTGATTGGTTAATTGAAAACTGATCCAAAGATATCATTATCGAACTTACTATGAACACAAACAATCAAATTGTTTCTGAGGAGCTGCAGAAATTTAATCGGTTAGAGGTACTGCGAATTTCTACAACACAAAATGATTGGGGATTTGCTCTGATGATTTTACAGAGGACTAGTGTTAGAAATATACTGAGTGGTAAAACGTTGTTTAATGTGGTTTTCATTAAAGACATTGGTCTACCACTCGCTATTTTCTGGCCATCATTCAGCTACGGATGAAGTAATACAAAAAAACTCAACAAACCAAGAGGAAAGGAACTAACTTCAGATTCGTTTTGTGCCGCGTTAGTCAGTGATAGGGCGGTTATCTCTAGTGCGTGGAGCCCCTAGAGATAAATGTTAACAAGTAGGCCTATTAGATGGGTCGCGCATCAACATTTTACCACTGTTTTTGATTTGTTTGGTATTTTTAAAAATAATAGAAATTAGGAGGTGTGAGTACCAAGATATCTTAAGACGAGAGTCCGTAAAATATTACTTTAAAAGAATGTGTACATTACGATTGGCTTATTTGGGCTTTTCAGAACTGTCTATGCAAGTTGGTTTTTTAATCGGATTTCCAGAACTGCCATGAAGTTCATCAAAATAGTTACATGATGGTACAATTGATGTTTTTACAAGGTATGTTTTGTATCTACAAATTGGCGTATATGTGATTACATATACTAACATGAATTCGGCAATAAATTAGAAAATGTAACGGCAGAATCCCAAGTTGCCTCGTATGAAATGCAAGTAGTGGAAAGCTTAAAAACATACAACAAATATATGAAAATACGAATTGAAAAAGGTATAAAAACTTAAGTCTATGGGGGAGGGGGGGTAAGTGCACTCTTGCCGCCCTTCCCGACGCCCTTGCTTACGACTGTGTAATGCCATAGACCTCATAACAGATAGACTTAGCACGCTTCCCCATTTCTGGTTGCGCTAAAACTAATGGGTTTTTGTTCAGAGCACGCGATTTTGAATCCATCCGCTAGGTAGCTCTGCCATAGTCCTCATAGCAGAATATTACGTCTATAGGAGAGCTACCTAGAGGATGGATTCAAAATCACGTGCTCTGAACAAAGATCCATTAGTTTTAGCACAGCCAGAAATGGGGAAGCGTGCTAAATCTATCTATTATGAGATCTATGGTAATGCTTACCTACTAATTCTAGCATGACAAAAAGGAGATAAATTTGAGAGCAATAATGATAAACTTACGCGCGTTTGGTGCCTCGTTGAGTTGTCAAAAATTTCAACACTGTTTTGTGTTGGTGAGGAAAACTTATACCTAATTTCTTCTGATAATAAATTCCACATGATTGAACTTAAAAGTAGTTTTTATTGAGTAATTAGTCATGTCACCTGTCATTAATAATCAACAAAAGGGATTCTTGATTGTGTAATCAGAGCATTCTTGATATCATCTATCATATTTTCAGTTTAATGATTGGCATTAGTTCAAATGAAGACTACAGGAAAAGAACGTGCTATGTTCATCTTGTTGATTTTACAGGAGAGCGTTTTTAAAAGTTCATAATAAGCATTGCGTGTACCTGCACATCAAATAAGGATTTGCTTACAGAAGACGAACTATCCATGCATGGTATCTTGTTAGAAAGGCACTTCAAATAGCTAATTGACGGCACTCTTATCTCAATTGCACAAAAATGGACATAGCACGTTCCTTTCCTGTGGTCTTCAAATTGAACGTGTTTTTCGGTTGACATCAGGATTCCCTTTGTTTTACCCATCGATATGTAATTCAGAAGGCTATTACTACAGATATTTAGATCTTAATCATTCTATATAACAATACTTATCAGCTAAACATGGACTCGTCAAGCACCAGCTCCAAGTACCACAAGAAAGAAAGAAACTTTGCTGACGCCGCAGATTGTATCAGAAGATAATAGATAATTATCTGGATGATTACAATTGTCACTGAAACAAATCATTCCAATTGCATTTAATGCTAAGCACTATTGTGGAATATTGGTTATGAGTTATCGTAATGAAATATTTCCCAATAAACCAAACATTAATAGAGTGAGTTTTAAAAATTCGTATCGTTTTGAATGAAAACAAATTAGGAATGCATAGATTACCTTACCCTCTACTCACCATTAAGTGAAGTAAAGCCATTCTTTTGTATGCTCTTCTGTGAGCACTCACCCACATGCTAAGTACGACTCTACTTGCTTGGAAACCAAAACTCTCGCAACCCCTCTACTACTTTCTACATGTTATGGCACTATCTGCCTCTGAGGATAAGCACCAAAGATCGATAAAGATAATAAGCTGAGGACGCTTGGGACGACCCAGGGACGTTCTAAATTGCCGAATCCTATCCCGGGATATCGTCGCTTAAGAAACAACACCGCCTAAGCGACATTTTGCAAAACTGCTATTTTTTTTCTCCATGTATTTAACACGTTCTCACGACGTATTTCGACAAAAATCCAACAGAATGCTCTGCTATCACCTTTGTTCTAACACCGGCTATCTCCTCTATTAAAACAACACCGCCTATATCCTTCAGTTTTTGTGTCTACTGAAAACTTGTGAAACGTGTGCTCTTTGGCACATAGGCGGTGTTGTTTCTTAAGCGACGATATGAAGGAGATCTGTAATGCGTCCCTCGGCTGGTATCTCCCAAAATCATCCTGAAGGGACGTCCATCGGATGTCCTACAGAAGTCCTACGCGGATCTGAGCAAAAATGAATTCCTTTTCCTTTTTTCCTGATCAACGAATGTTAGTAGTTATTTGAGGAAGTTTTGCTTACAATGAGAGCATTCGCAACTTATATTGAAATGGGTCCTTTAATTACAAGCTTACTATACTTCTGAATAAAATGTAGTCGCTGTGCGGTTCAATGCTGCTTGTACTGGCCGTTCACAAATTCCATCTTAACTTTAATACATCTCAGGGTGCTTCTGGATTCGAACTTTGATTCTTGGATACTATGATGTGACATACATTAGCAGGGAAGTCAAGGTAACCCAAATCTGGACCTCAGTGACCAAAATCTGGACCGTAAAACCCGCAGAGCTAAATTTATTACCTAATTCCTGGAGCTTTTCAGCTACCAGGGCAAAGACAATAAAGCCTTCTCCAGCTGATAGGATAAATCAAAAGACGATTTAATCAAATAGGTATTTATTCGTTAAGAGACAGATTATAAATCTGATAAAAATTTTATCTCTTTTTAACTCTACTAGCTCCCCCAAGGGGCTACACTCTCTATCTGGGATGGGAAATTGATGGAATAAAGGTCTTCGTGAGAGGTGGAAGGTCTATGTGGTTTTATTTTATCTTTCACTTTATTTATTTATTTCTCATCATAGGATATTATGAGTTTTCCTCATAATCATTTAAATCTGGGAATATTAAGTAAATGATAATGTGATGGTTGGTGAAATTCTGGATGTGAGGTGCTATTGACGCCACAACACTTTGACACACTTAAGATAAATGAATGATAATCTTCCAGCCTAGGGGCTACTCTAGGCCATGATGTAGACAGATGGGCCCTGTACGTTCAAAATGGTTACTGTACAATATATGACGGTGAGATATTGAGGTGGATTAAATAATGCCACATTACCACACTGCCATGTATCAGCAATATTGTCAATGACCAGACGGGAATGGTTGAGAGAGAAAAATCGTTTTCAAACAATACATTATCATGAAGGCAATAAACAAATTCCACGTAAATATAGACAGCAGCCATTGTCCGTTGGCTATTTGGCCTACCGAAATTGTGCTCATGGAGATTGTCCCATAGACGTCCCGAAAAATGTCCCGGGCAAAGATCCCTTGGATGTCCGTGGTTTATATAGATATAGAATGTCCATGGGATATAGAATGCTCTATAACGTCCTCTTTGAAATCCCATATGAATTCCAATTATGTCCTGCAAGCTTCTCATAGGAATCCTATTTTCGGGACTAAGGAGGACATTTGGAAGATCCATGGGATATTCCTTCGTCATCCGAATGTCCCGGGCATGACGTCCTTTGAACATCCGTGGGACGTCCTTGTGCTATCTGGTATGGACATATATGTCTTGATGCATTGTCCACTTGGAGCAGAGTTCTTTTATCAATCAATTATTTTATTTTAGGCACAAAAGAGAATCGAGTTGTGGTAGTTTGTTTCCTTAGATTTGGCCCTTCATGTTCCAACAATCGGGCACTAATTTCCGATGCATGAGGCCATCGACGTTCCACCATATGAAAAGTATTAACTCTTTCTCAAACCTTCTTCCCTGCCTGTGCTGATTCACCTGGTTGCAAATACTGGTTATTGGTGTTGAGGTATTGTAAAAATATTCGCTTCTCTTTCTTAGAACCAACTGTAGCCAAAACCCCATGTTACGTGGATTAATTACACGATTGCCAACAGCCAGAGGGGCTCGTTCTGGATCCTAATGCAGTGTCAGCTTGTGGTGGTATCACTTGACGAGCTTTGGACATGAAACCCAGGTTGACAAGGTCCTGTAAAGTTCTAACAACGTACTGGGTACTGTTTATTGATGTTCATTTGGTGTCTCCTCCACGCTGGTGTTACCAAGAAAAACACTGTAACCAAGTGCTTCTAATGTGTGGGGGCTAACTGTGTTATCCCCTTCAACACTATGAATTTTACTGGTTGCAGCATCAGCGTTGTCTTTAAAAAGTGTTGAAATATCACCGTCATTTCGAGTTTGTTCTGTAGCAGTAGTTCAAACATATGTAGAATGTTAACCTAATTGACGTTTCGATAGTAATGGCAATCAAATATTAAACACATATTCGTGTATTTTATAGGAACAATTGAAGCCATTCCAGTCTCACTTGAAACAATGAAATAGGAAACTATTCACCCGGGCTTGGACCAAGTAGCTGATCGACTGAGAGGACTGGCATATACACCATTTAATAGAGCAACTTATACTGATTATAATACCCTAAAATTATAAACCCAACGAAATTCTATGCATCACTTTTTTCGATCTTGAAACATTCGAGGAACAAGGCGTTATCTTTACGTAATTATTACAAATTGTAGTAAATTAATTAACAGTAAAGTATAATAAGACTAATCACGTTCATCAGTTTTTGATTTACAGTACAATGGTGTCATTTCGATGACGTACGAATTGGTACCATCTACACTTTTTTTCTGTAGAATTTTTACCCGATATCAAAAAGTCAGTTTATTTTGCGTCCCCATGCTTAGGAGTGACTATTTCAACATGTTAAAGTCTTAAGGTCGCTTTAGACGATACAATTTCTCGTACGATGAATCTTAGCGAAAGCAGAGTAAAAAGGAAAAATGTTATGGATTTAAACCATAGCATCTTGCCCTATTGTAGCATTCTTGCTTTCACACTCTGGCACTACTGCGAATCGTAAGATTCATCGTAGCATAAATGTTGTCGTCTAAAGCGGCCTTTAGAATAAGCGCTCGTTTCAAACTTCTTTCGCTACGCGCTGAATGAATGATTTTCAAGACAAGACAATATTATAGTTAGTCACTCGCTCAGCTAAATAGTGTAGGCATGGCAAAAGATGAGTGCTGTCTAGTTGTTGTTGAAGCAGAATCTCTAAAATTAAAAACTACGTACGCGTTTTAATATTTAAGACTAGCTTTTCATGCAAGCCTGCGTGCTTGCGATTTGGGTGAGTAGCCAATTGAAACACGTGTTTAAGTATGTGTTCAACGTGTAACGTCAGTTTCCATTGGCTACTCATAGAAATTGCAAGCAAAACCACGCGGTGATTGCCCGCAAGGAAAGCCGACCTAATGCAAAATTACATTTATATATTGACTCCTTGTTGACAGTAGTTTATGTTCAGTCGTGCCATTTGACGAATATGATAGGTTAACTATAAACAAAAATCTTGCCTAATGCTTTCCTGATACTTGTGTTATCTTTGCGTACGCAACAGACAATTTCAATTGAGCAATACACAGTATAAACTCTATGGCCATAGTGTTTTATAATTATGAATTATCATTATTGAGCGCTGCACAATTTTACGTGCTACAAATAATGCTTCCTTCTTCATTTAAGATTTTCTCTTTATTGTTCAATCTGTTCCATTGTTCTATTTGAATAGAAAGAAAATGGAGCATTCTATTGAAGTGGAAAACGTATTGTTTAGTTGCAATGACCGGTGTTACATTAGATCGAAGATGATACCTGTATAACTTATTAACAGTTATACATTATAAATTGACATGTTGATAATTTTTATTAACTCATAAATTTTGAATTTAAAGGCTTTTGAAGTAAGATATAGAAGTGAACTGTGCGCAAGCGGAAAGTCATATTCTAGAATGTGACATCACTTCCCTGCGAGTGTTGTTGTTTTATACAAATTATTGCGTTACTTGCGTTCTCTCTTTTGTTTTACCTCGCGTTTCTTTGTTTCATTTTTTATATATAATTTTAGTTGTATTTATATTGAGTTTAAATTTGTTCCATTCTTTTACAACATATACCCCAGTAGCACACAAACGTTGAAAATACGTGGATTAAACGTTAGTACCGAAACGTTTTCTTAACGTTGTAAATGTACCGAACTGTCCGCCTGTTCAACTGTTTATTCAACGTTGAATAATGGCTGAGGAGAAACGATGAAGTGACTGGTTCAGTTGGCCAAAACAGAGCATTAATACTGTCTATTGGAATACACACATTCAGTATTTTTTTTAACCGTTGCTTTCATGATGTACAATGTTAATTTTCCAACAGTAAATCATCCAACCGCTGATGTGGGGTTCGAACTAGGTACGTTCTGCATTCCTCGTTGGTAGCTCGTCGCCTTATCCCTTCAGCCATGGATCCACCTGGGGAGTCCACTGCTCTTTTACTGTATCTATTAAGAGGCAGTCTACAATGAAGTTGCTACGTCATGTATACGCATGTTTCACCATCATGTAAGAAAAAAGAATAAGGAATACAGTTACTTTCCTTCTTTCTTTGTTATGCGCAATTTTCTTTAACACTTTGACCATCGCTGCACTATTAAATTTGTATTTCTCAATAAGTGTAATATGTCTCCTTAGAAAAACGTATATAAAGCGAAATCTATCTGTGTCATAGTTTAAAAAAAAACTTCGCATTGTCCCCTTATTAACGAAATTAAATGTTCGTTGAAATATAGTTTAAAATTCAATCTCTTTTCAATATGTAGATGAGAACACGAAAAATATAGTTAACTTCATTGTATTTGCTTTTAATTATAATGCTTAAGCAATTAAATTAGAAATACACGTGTGAAACAAAATGTATAACATAGTATAAAAGAAAGTTGAAAACACGTCACATTAACACCCTATCAACGAAATTCTATCTTCGTTGAAATATAGTTTAAAATTCAATCTGATTTCAACGTGCACATAAGAACATAAAAATTAGTTTCTGTCATTCAATTAAATTCTAATTATATTTTTTTCACTTAACATTAGTAAGAAACACATTAAATAAAATCTACCATCATACTTGAAAATAACATTGAATACACGTTGTATTAATGTCTTATCAACGCAATGATGTTTTTGTTGAAATGTGGTTTAAAAATAAACCTATTTTTTCAACCATTAGCGGTTGATCAACGAAAAAACGTAAAATCAACGTTAAAAACACATATGTGTGTTACTGAGGACCTTTGGACAAAAGATTCTTAATTGGAAGCATATCAATTGTATGTGCGTGGATGGGAAGAATGTTTCAATGCGTAAGAATACAATTTACCATTATACATTACGGAACTCTTT
This sequence comes from Lepisma saccharinum, assembly GCA_022664845.1. Lineage (NCBI taxonomy): Eukaryota > Metazoa > Arthropoda > Insecta > Zygentoma > Lepismatidae > Lepisma > Lepisma saccharinum. The sequence continues at coordinate 53,973 of JAGDQP010004585.1, read as the reverse complement.
GTACATACTTAGTTTATTAATAATAATATGAAAAAATACTATAAAGAATAATCTTGATCATGATTAAACAATATTTTAATTGTTTTGTTAAAAACTCAAACTCTGTAAATATTTTATACGGCGGAATGTGACGTACCTAATTACCCTCAAACCGATGTTATATAAGCTGTATCACTTCCTACGTTGTATCACTTCATCTTGGGCTCTGAAACCGAAGAGTTTAAGAGCTCAAATAAAAGGGTTGTTTGTGTTACTTTTTGTTTTCTTGTCTTGCTTTTCTTCTTGTCCTTATACACTACCTCTCCCAATCTTTTCCACGCTGCGGACCCCTTTAGAGTCTACATCTGAAGAACCCACTTGCATCTCATATATATATATATATAAATCACAGCAATATTCAATCCACTACTGGATGAGGCCTCTCCCCGAAAGGAGAAATTAGTCTACTGCTCCCACGCTGACCAGACGGGTTGGGAGAGGAGAGCCGAAGCTCTCTGTGATCGCCACTGTCTTTTATTAACAGCAGCTCCCCAATGGACATTTCCGTTTTCCCCGTCCTTATATATTTTACAGTTTGTTTGTGTACATCGGATTAAATAACATATAATGTTTTTTTAAATTTCAGCGCTACGGTTTTCCGTTACGTAGAAATATGTCGTGAAATACTGAGAATTCAATCTCCTACGTCATACAACGAAAATCATCTTCTGATTGGTTTGACGTAATCAATCCGTTGTATTTCCGTAGCTATATGCTTCTCCCTATGTTACGTTCCTTATTCAGAAGTTTGAAGACAAAAAAACAAAAAAGAGAAAGAACATTTACTTCATCACTTAACGAAATAATTAATGTACAAATCTGCAGAACACACTTCAATAAGTTTGAACACCAAAACATGTTTTTAATAACATAAATTGCTCGAAACATAGACAGGGGGCAGTCTTAACTTGTAATGTTCTTCTTATCACTCGCTCGTGCAACTATTTAGGTCAGTTGGTTAGCGCATGCAACTTTTAATTTTTTATACTTTCACCTAAGGCTGTTTGAATCCTATCAATGGCCGTGTTTTATTTTACTTCACGAAACGCAAGAGTAACTTCAATGTGAAAGTTTCAATTTACGTTTTTGTTTCTTACATGCTTTTATTATTATTTTATGTAATGACATATTAAAACTATTCAATATATTCACGGGATACAAGTACGTTAAATTGTTAACAGATGGCAGTAACGAGCACTATTAATTCATGTGTTTTTAAGTTCTTGAAAAATACTTCACTAGCATTCATTAAAAAAGTATACGATTGTCGGATGTAAAAACCCACATTTTTTACAGAAAAAATGGGTAATTCTTTTTAAATACAAGAGCATTATTAGAAGATATCTTACGATTTAATCATGAAAATGAAAAAAAGAGCTGATATAAATTAGTGTTGAAGCTACCAAACTATATCAATATCTTAAATAGTATTAAAAGTAAAAATCAATTTTAAATGAATAAAACGAACTAAATGACGTGTTAAGGCATACAGAAACGCTATTCACCACTTATACTATTTCTTTCGATCCATTTTTGTGATCTCTTTTTAACAATACTAACAAATCAAATACCATTTGTATGTCAATGACAAGCAGTCGGAAGACTGATTACGTCATAACATGGCGGCGCCCGATTAAGCGCAAGGCTGAGACTCTCTTGAAGCAAGAATTTATAACTCTTGATAGATTCATCACAGAAAGAAAAGAAAATGTTTTCCGTAGTCTGCTTTAATAGAAGAATTTTTTATTGCACATATATATATTGTGTGCGCGCATTTCTTTTATAATATACAAGCGGTATGGAGCCATGGTATGATGCCCACCGCGTAATCGGAAGGTCCTGGGAGGACAACTTGACCCAAGCAAAACACTCACGTGAAAATGACATTATTTTAGGTCGCAAAGACGTCGAAATGACGGGTAAATGTCTGAAAGCGAACGACATATGTAAAATTCCTCCAGTGAGAGCTTATTCCTGTAGGTATTTGTTTCAAATAAACATTTAAATGAACCAATCTGTCCCAAAACAATTGTTTGATCCGGTGCTTTGGCATTTTAACCGAATTGTAGAAAGCAAAGGCACACTCAAAAAACAGTTGAATCCGACAAGTCACAGGATAACGCAGTCGCTATCGAAAACGAGATATAATCACAGTATGTCGTCAAAAGCTAGAGGGATGAGACAGGACAGAATTACGTCAATTAAAAGACCAAAATGTAACGTAACAGCAACGTAGATTTCATTACAAAGACGTGATTTTGATTTTTTCGAAAAACTATCACATCATTTTTACGTGAGTGTGTTGCTTGGGGACTAAAGTTTTGCCAACTTCACCAGGAAAAACGGGGAATGGTACCTTAATTTAAGGCTAATGAATATAGTAGATTCCGACAAAGAAATGATCAGGTGCAAGCAAACTTCTCCACCCACAAGCTCAGGAACCACTGCACAGGATTAATGCAAACAGGACATTCATCCTTTGCTATCACTCAACCCTCTTCCCCCGCTGCAACTTGCAACCATGTCTACCCTCTTTCCAAAAGTTGCTCTGGCTTCAGAAAAAATGAATGAGAATAATTCGCTGGAGACGACAATGACACAGTTTTTTTTTTTTTCGTGTTTTTTTTTTTTTTTCAAGAGCAAGGGAGAGAAATTACTACAGAGATTGCGCAGTTTATACCAGACTATTGGATGCTAGTAAGTCAGGTGTTAACACCCGCGGCAACACCTAAACCAAACGACCATTACTTATAACTTCAGGAAATACCATACACTCTCATATCCCTTCTACGGCGAGTGATGTAATGGAGGGTATACGGTTTATACCCAACTCAATTTTTTAACAATTATCGTATACCCTCCAAAAATTGATTAAATAGCTCTTGTTGGGAGCTCTGTAACTTAAGTAAGCATCAAAATATCATGACCGTTACAAAGGTCTTAGCGTCTGTAGTTCTTGCTGCTAGTGAGTCTTCAACCTAAAGGATGAACACACAGCCTTGCCTGGAATGTCCAAACCATCTCTGAAAAGGTCGACGGGCAAGAGCATTTCATTGACGAAAACATTTCGTGTCCAAAACTAACTTAAAAGCAAAAGAGACAATATTAATTTTCGGTCATACAAAATATGGATATGACAAACCGGATGTTAGTACCAAAACACGGTTTACTGGTAATCGTAGAGCCCATACGTAAACATGAATATGTCCCGATTCCACAGTTAAAAACTATGGAAGCAATCGGGATGCAAATATATTCATAAATATTCCGCTAATACTAGTCGCAATCTACACTTTACCATGTGTAAAGATAGTCACTAGTAATGACGTATCCATATTAGCTAAACTCGGCATTAGTCATTTTGCTTGGAGATTGGAAGCACTCTGCTTTTTACTGTAGACGCGAAAAGAGGAACGGAGATACATTCGTTGACATCTTACGTAAGTCAAGCATATAAATACTTTCCGAAAGCATGCCAACCTTCTTCCCTCATAATCACAATTGCCAACTGGACATCCTAGACTTCGCGTCATAGAATAATGTACAAAATGGTCTTACAATAGATATAGACAAGGACTTGATGTCGAACTATGTGCCCACTATTGTAAGAGTCAAGTTATCGTAGGGATGGCCTAAAGAGGATACCACTTGCTCGGTACGCCACTGGATCACCCAGATGACAAAGGGTTCAGAGAAACGCCGAGGAAAGAAGACATTCCTTAGAAGCCAACGATCGGTATAAATACGGAAGCCAGTCGAGGCCAGTGGGTCTTGACAGCAGAGCCGATTTGACAGGGACGACGCACTACCGACCACTCTGCCAGAAACCTGATTGAGTATCCTACGACGAGGTTTCTCTAGAAATAGACCGTAGCCGGGTCAAGCTAGACCCTGCCCTTCCTTTAGTAGCCGAGTGTGCATTGATGGGTTGGACCAAGCTCTAGCATGAGCTTGACAGTTTCATTGATGGTTGTCATTGCCGGTTGTTGACTTCAGAAGCATCAGATGGATCTAGTCCTGTATCCGTCCATTGTAGGTAAGTAAAACTTTGATTGGACCATCCCTGACGAGAATATAATCTCATAAGCTTTATTTTTCAATCATCTTTGGTTATACCCTGTATATCTGTAAGTTGGTAACCGTCACTTTATTTGAAGTATGAGCGTTATCATTTATTGACTATCCTTCCTAATATGAGCTACGAACGAAAACTCCAAAGGTAATTTACCTTGCTTTTGCCACACAGATACACCTCCAAGGATCTCGATTTGTAAATTGGAATGGAGGCTACAATATCAATCTGCACGTGTCCGTCGTTTCTTCTCCCGTCACGAATAAGGACTTTTATTCAAGTCCGAAATATCGAAGAAGTCTATGATAATTACTCTGTGTGTGTTTTCTTCCTTTTTATGGTAAATTCACCTTGCCCTTCCGGCTTGAGAGATGGTTAAAAAAAAAAGGTAGGAAAAAGATACTTATATGTTAGAATACCAAGACAGGCGTACAGGAACGTCACAAACACAAAAGAAAAGCGGCAATGTATGGCAAAAGCGTTTTCACGTGGTAGGAGAGCAAATGGACAGAGCGGACTGGTAAGGGACTAGTGCTAAGGAGACGCCATGTTGATTGTGTTTTACAGGCAGGCCTCGAATCGATCCTTAATTGTTCTTTTGGGGGCAATGCTTGGTTACAGGCTAATCTGCCCGTTCGGTCAGGTGGACTTGGCATTCGTCGAGCCATGGATTTGACGATTCCGTCCTTTTTAGCGTCTTTCCATGAATCTCGTCGTCTCGTTGAGTCTATCCTTCCACTGGGCCTCTGCCTCGACCCGGACACCTCTATTCAGGATTGTTCAGCAAAATTGTCTACGTTAAGTGGGTTAAATTCTCCTCTTTTGGATGTCCTCTCAGTCTTCTTGGGATAATCCTATCATCAATCCGCTACTTGTGTGGAAGATAAAGCCAGGCTACTAGCAGCGTATTCACCTCAGTCAGGTGCTTGGCTACAAGCTTTGCCTTCTCCTCCTCTTGGCCTACATCTTTCGAATGAAAGCTTCCGTGTTGCTGTTGTCTTACGTTTAGGAGTAGACGCCTGCGTACCTCACCGTTGTCCAGCCTGTGGAGCATTCGTGGATCATCGGGGCCTTCATGGTTTCTCCTGTGTAAGGACTGCTGGTAGACACATGCGTCACTCTAGTGCCAACGATATCACTCTCCGAGCTCTTGTTTCTGCTAATGTACCATCGGTACGTGAACCATCTGGTTGTAGCCGCTCCGACAGTAAGAGGCCTGATGGAATGACACTAGTTCCATGGAAAAGAACTTTCGCCATTTCAAATGTTACTCATTCTTCGTTGAAAGCGGATGGTGCAGCTACTCGTAGAGAGGCCGATAAAAACAGGAAATATTCTAATCTACTTGATAAGTTTATCTTTGTTGCGATCGCAATGGAATCAAGTGGTACTTGGAGCTCGAGAGGCCTAAATTTTATTAAAGAGGTTGGTCGGCGAATACAGATCGTTTCGGGTGATGCCTGCGCGACCACCTTCCTAATCCAGCGCCTCCTGGGTAATTTATTTATGACAAAAAATAAACAGATTTCGAATATATAAGTAAGCTATTTCTAAAAACAATTTCGACCATTCTAGGTCTTGCTCACACGTAGAAATGGCAAGAACGAAAGGAAGCAAGAATAACCCCAAGTATCCATTCTTCACCTTATTAATTATGTTTCAGAGTTTCACACTACTACAAATTCCTATAGTAACTAACCTGACAGCTCACCTGCCCCCGTGGCTAAACGTGCGTCTCAAGCGCGCCGTGACTCGTCCCTTATTACATCAGGAAAATGTGTGATATGTTTGCATCGCCTTTAATAAAAATAAAATAAACTAACCTGACTTTTCTCACCTATATCAGTGACGTGGATAAAATTTTGAAAATGCGTATATAGAAAGGAAAATCAACCTGACTTAACCTATTTCCATGAATAGCTTATAACTACAAATAAAATGTAAAATCCCTTTCTTTTTTTTAAGATACGTAAAAAAATTCATTCCCTCGCCGAGTATCGAACTCCAGCCGCCCGACCTGTAATCCGACGCTCTAACCATTACACTAACAAGGGAACATTCCCAACTGTTCAGCCGATATTTACATGAAATATTTTTTTCTTACTAGATTTGAACCTATAATGCACGAAAAAGACATCCATAGACCTAACCTTTTTGAAAATTTTGAATAGGATTTTTTTGAAATATCGATTTGTACATTGTAAGGAATAAGTATGAAGACACTTGTCGTGATAAAACCGCTATGGGAATATGATCCAACCTTTGGGTAATGACAATAGGTGAAGGACTACATCTGGTGGTGGTATGAGAATCATGATCGCCATCTTGAAAGCCGCCATCTTGGATTCGGATCGAGAATTTTAAATAGGAAGAGGGTCATGTGACCAGTGGCGTCTCGTGGCTTTGGAATTTGGTAGTTCACAACCAAAGTGCAACGTGGACAGAACTAAAAACAAGAAATATCGTTCGATAGCTTCGAAAATATGTCAAGAATACAGGGAAAGAAGGAAGAGGAAGAATGTCTAAGACAGATGATTTTTTTTTAGTACGCATTTTAAAGTCATATTATCCGATTTACTCTTATGTATTTGATATTTTAAGAACAGATATAACTTTTAGATTGGAAATTTCCTAGCGGGTAGGTGTCATTGTTCAGTACCTGTTAGGAGTTCAAAGTCATTTTGGACATATCCCCTTCTTTTCACGTACTCTTCATTTCTCATTGTGATAAATAGAGAATAGAACTATAGATTTTAATAACTGAATTACACCATGGATTCGGTTAAGCGAAAAAAAAAACGTTGTTGGACTGTCCAGGATTCTATTCTGGATCTCTGGACCAATAAATGAGATATACAGGTTCAAAAGTTCGACAGTGCAGTTTCCAAGGGAATAAGACAATTTAAAATTGATGGGCAAAGTGTAGCACTTCACATTCAATACGCAAAAGGAAAAAAAAAAATAGAAGAAATTAGGATTCAGTGTATTCTTTGTACATTTTTTTTGTATATGAAGTCCACACTTCTGTTCTTCTGAGCAGCAAATTTATCTGTAACTCTTTGGTTAAGTGCTGCATCCTTACCAAGTGTTTTTCTTCGGAGAGAGCGGAGACGATCTTGTGTCATCGAATTTCTTAGGAATGTCTTATACACTTAATGTGGAGAAACACGTTTCGGCTTCTGAAGTAGTCATTGGAACTCTTTCCATGATGTTAGGAGCTTTGGTGACTCTTGAAATGAATCGTGTAGACCATTTCCAAAAAGTTTCGAAATAGTACTTCGAAATTCTTTTCTCTTAATGTTTTCTTCAAGTTTTGTACAAAAGGTTTCTTTTTTTTTTTTCATCGGAAACGTCTAAACTTTTTTGGGTTTATTGTCGAGAAGGGTCATTTGGTAAGAAGGATACCTCAGACTGTAAAAGTTTAGCTGCTACCAAGTGACTCAAAAACTGAAAGCAATCCAATCAGTTCACCTAAAGTAGTGTCACTGACACATTTCTGTTTTCTTCCCTGTACGGAGATTCTTGTGCTGCAGCCAAGTGCGTATCCAGAATTTTGTTTCGGAGGGGGACCACCAGTTTCTTTCAGAGGCCCAGACTTGGTATGTATATGAAATGTATATAACTAAGCCTAAAATTATACCAACTTTCCATCAAAGTAGGAATCTTGAGGGGTCCAGATCCACCTGGCCCCGGTCCTGGCTGCAGCATCCTTTTCATCTAATTCGTCTTGATCTTATTGAATTTGATCGCGAACGTGTTTCAAATAAGTTTGTACTTGTAACGCATGTGTCCACTACTAGACTGCAAGCTTATTATGCACTGAAATGGATTCAAAAATACATTTTATACAATAGTATCTATTTTTATTCAGAAATCTTTTATGATCAAATAAACAATTCAGTTCCAAAATCCCTTCAGTCTCTCACACGACACACTCAGGAAACCAACGGTTGATTACTGGTTAAACAAAACTGATTCTGGAACAAACAGCTTTATGTAGTAGAAATACAATAAAATGCTAAATTTAAGCGATTTATATGTTTGTCGATTACCTTGCTTTTCCCAGAGCATTTGATTACATTTTAAGCATGAGAACGGGTGGGAAAAGAAGGAGAGTTAGCAACGGTGGTCACTGCTGTGCTTCTGCTATCTCCGTTCACGCAGTCCTTGTGAACGCCGAGGTCCCACATACACAATGTTAGAAGTTAGGCTTAACGCCACTGAAGCGTTTATGGGGCAACGCGTTCACAACAGAGACGTGTGAACGCGAAACGAATTGAATAGTATCTGCAACTGGGCAAAGGAATTTTATGTTTACCGCTGCATGCGTGGCAACTTAAAGTATATATTTTTAAATCTCTCGATAAGTAAATAATCAGACGATAATAATAATAATAATTCAACTTCTAAAATAGTTGGCACTTCACGTGATCTTGTGAACGCTGAGAGACGACGCCACTGCATGTGACATATCATTTTAGGCTAGCTTGTTCCCAAAACACGGGTTCAACGGTAGTGCAGGTATGCTGGGTTCGTTGCTGGGGATTTTAAAAACGACTGGTTTTGTGTGCCCAATAAAGTTGACAATAAATTGAGCACATGTTGTAGGACGCCAAATTCTAGCATTTCTATCTCCTAAACAAATAAGCGTAGGTGTAAAATGTCTTAATATTTGCATTTCTGGGAACAAGCTAGCTTAAAATGATATGTCACATGACCCTCTTCCTATTTAAAATTCTAGAGCAGAATCCAAGATGGCGATGTTGTTTCTCATACCACCACCAGATGTAGTCCTTCACCTACTGTCATTACCCAAAGGTTGGATCATATTCCCGTGGCGGTTTTATCACGACAAGTGTCTTCATACCTATTCGTTACAATGTAAATAGACACAAATCGATATTTTAAAAAAATCCTACTCAAAATTTTTCAAAAAGGTTGGATCTATAGATGTCATTTTCGTGTATTATAGGTAAAAATCTAGTAAGAAAGAAATATTTCATGTAAATATCGGCTGATCAGTTGGGAATGTTTCCTCGTAAGCAGTCAACTCCTCGACCTTAGTTTGGCAATGTTCTTTACTGTTCACGTATTTCAACAAAAGGCTAACATACGCCACTATCCTCTGGAGCCAAGGCGCGCTTGAGACGCAACTGTGGTCTAGTGGTTACAGTCACTGACCTCAGAACCGGTACTTAAAGAGGCAAACAGGTTCAAGCTCCGTTGTAGGCCTCCCTCACTGAGGTTTTCCAGGATTTTCTGTTTCAGCAAGCGAAAGCCAGGATCCTACATGAACTAAGGTCCTAGACTTACTTACCTTTCTCCCGAAGTTGAGCTCACCGAGAAATGTCATCTTTCAAACTTGTGACGGGTTTAGGAGATAGATACCGGTTTAGCCTATACAAAGCAAATTACATACACGTGATAAGTCAAAAGGAGAGAAATAAAAACCAGTAAAAATTTCCAAAACGATTTAGAAGTTGTCATCCAAAACAAATGTATTTATTTATAAGTTATCATCACAGTTATATAACAAATAACACTCTTGCAAACTCGAATTAATTCAGAAATTAATATTTTCTTGTGCCTTCAAAGTACTAGGACGTTAGAATGTTAAGAAATCATGAGCTTTCGTCTCCAGTAGCGTCTCCATCGACTGAACATCCGTACACCACGAATCCAATCGCTGAATCATGTGGGAGATCTGCAACAAATACACGTGTTATCAGAAAAATACCGTTTTTTTTCAAATGATAACATAAATATACCTGTTCATGTTTCACATATAGGGGAGTTCATAAACCAGATTTTCGCCTTCAGACCAATATTACAAGTAAATTGAATACAACGGGACTGTCCACCAGCTAATTCATTGATTTCAAGAACGTACATGATTCAATCAAACGGAAAAAAAAGGAACTAAGGTAAACGCACCAGTAATGGGACACTTGAAGAGAAAAGTTGTAAAATACAATTTTTCTAAGGACGGTACTCATTTCACCTACATGGGAAAATTTAATGTAATATGTTCTGATGTCACTGAATATTATTCGCTTGTCATTTGTTTCATCTGATATTTCTGACATGATGTTGAAGTTAGGTCCATGGCTGCACCTACTCTTCCATGCATTCTGTTCAGCAAGTGATTACGGAGAGAGATTTCGTTTTTTATTCATGAAATTACAATAATGATTACTTTTGTTGTTCTGCACAATTATCCATTACGAAATGTCTTGGTTTCGAGTATTTAAATGACCAAACCAATTATACCTTAGATCTGTTATGCAAAGCAGGGGGTGTCCCATTACCGGTACGGCAAAGTCAGTTTTTGTCCAGGTATGGACACGCACTAGGTTGAAATCAAACTCCATGATTGATTGAGCTGTTAATAACGTCCTAAGCGAGCTGGTGAGCTTCTAAGGACGAGACTTACAGTTTTGGTAAAGTGAGCTCCGAACAATTCCATTCAATAGGTCTGAGGGGAAATTGAACTCATGAACACGCGCGCAGAAAATGAGCGCGCTAAACTCATCGCAACTCCGAGCGCGAAATCATAATTCCGTTAGCTGTTTTATTTCAGCTTGAGGAAGATTATTTTACTCTTCATGACCATAAGTTTGCTAGGAAATTTTTTGGTCCCATTTTTTTTTCAATGATGGACGCGGGGATGACCATTAATGAAATGATTTGTTTTTAATATTGGACACTATTCATGGCAAGTTAGAATTCGCATTTTTATGGCCAAGCTCAGTCATAAGGAATCTATGGCTCAGGCCGGGATAGGGAAAGGAAGAGGGAAGGAGTCCGAGAGGTCTAAGTTGAAGGTGCCATTAGGGCATTTGCCTGTCATGACTGAGGGGGCAAAAAAACGTTCAAACCTCAGTCGGGATGTTCGAGAGCTGTTTTCGAACCCAGGACCTTCGGAATGATCACTCAGTGGAATTCCACGAAACAATCAGATAATCGAAGAACAGCATTTAACATATAATCGTGTTTATTCCTTATATTCGAAACATCAACCATGATTATTTAAATTATTTTAAGTTATACAGTATGTCCATTGCTGGAAAATTCAGAGCTGGACACCATCACTGGTACAAAAATAATGTCAGACACAAAACGTGATTTCCTCTCAAATAGCGTATGTTGATGAAAGTAATGGGTAGAAATCCCTAGAAGAAAGCCTGGAGAACGTGTAACATTCTCATTTGATCAATACATTTAAACTGTATTTGAGTTAAAAAATTATAACGGTGAAAAGTGTCCATTACTGGTGCGTTTCCCTTATACAATATTCTGGTACAACTTGGAATTCCGAAAATATATGTTCAGCTACTAACAAGGCTATGTCTCACCGACCCCATACATATAGGTCAGATAGTTTCGAAATTCAACTACTCTTTCACTTTGCATGAGAATATGCGATTTTAAAATATGAAAAAAGGGGCAAAATGGAGCTGTTCGTATACACGGATGATACAGATGCACTACAAATTAACACCGATCTCTTACAAGGGAAGACTTTAAGTCGTGAAAGATAGATCGATATTTGTGAAAAATAATGCATAATTTCGGAACGCGTCGTAATAGCCACTCGTTTAGGAAATGGTAATTTTTCCCCGCTACGCTTTGGTAAGACTTTTCACACGCCGATTCTGAAATTGATGGACAAAACGTTGTACATTCTGAATATATCAAAGCAAAGCGACAATTGTTGGGTCAACAGTAACATGCCAGACAAAAGTCTACATATTTCCCTTAATTTTCAGGTTTGGCGTGACAAGGTTAGCAATTGCATAGTCGGCAAACAACACCATTTATGACACGTATGACTATTACCACGCTAGTTAGAGACCCATAAATTAGTTATTCACAAAAATCTAGCTCTCACGACTTAAGGACTTTCCTTGCGTGCGATGAAATAGGGAACGTAAAGAAAACAAAATACATGATAACAAGCCGAAACACAGAGGAAGAAAAAATAAAGACAAAGAATTAAGAATGAAATCATAGCGAAAATAAACAAATATAAATATTTGGAAGCATTTTACAAAACAAGAACGAGGTTACTGAAGAAATAAAAAATAAGTTGCTCAGGATCGTACAAAGCATGTCTACTCTTCAGTCCGGAATTTCTAATCTTACGATGAATATCAAGGAAGTTGAAACTGAAAATATACAGGACGGTCATTCTGCCCGTAATACCGTATGGTTACGTAAGTTGAGAGTATACGACCCTAGCATGGAGCGCTATGTTTCATCATTTTAAAAAAAAAAAAAAAGACTGCATTAACCACAGAATAGGGGAATAGGGAAAACCCACATAAAACTTGGGTTCCTGGCATAGAAGAAATACTGAGAAACACAAACTATAACATCTTACACAAGCATACCGTCACCTTTGTCACACTACTTATGTCAGGTGGTAAAAAAAATCGTTTAAGGCTGAATCGCAGTGGGGTTTCCCGCCTTTTTCGTTTTACGTCAATTATTCAAAATTGCGTGCAGGTAAACAAAATTTAACTTTCACAGACCAAAGTTCGTTTCGTCCTTCAACAATGGGTACAATTAGTTTTAAAGAAATGCTACTAGTAACCTCAGGTTTGTGTGCAGAAACTTTTGGGACAGAATAATGTCCCAAAACTGTCTGCACACAATCCTGAGTTTACTTTATCAGCATTCGTTGTTTCTGTGCACGTTTAAAGTAACAAGAAAATAGAAAATATTACCGCGTGTGAAATGAGATCTGTGATTTCACTTTTAAACGCAACTAGGTACGATTCCTAATCAAATCAAGGAAGTGCATGATGATGACATTACGAACGGACAATGGTGTCTTACACTTTAGTGCAGGATAATGAAGGAACGGGGTTCCGGTCTGTCACTAAGAATGATCAGTACGTTATCTTGATAAAGTTAATCAGTTAGGATCATCTTCCCACACTTGACAAGGAAATGTGCACATGTTTCTCCATGAAACTGTTGCTACGTTTCTAAACGGACAAACGGCGGAGGTATATCACAAGCCAACCCAAAATCTTGTGAATTTGAATTTATCTATGGCCTTTAGGCATCTATGGCTCAGGCTGGAATAGGGTAGGCGAAAAGATGCGGGAAAGAGTTGACCAGGGCTAAGTTCAAGGTATCATCCCGGCATTTGCCTTGTGTCATTGAGGAGAAACCCTTAGTCACAATGTCAGAGCTGTAAACAGTTTAGGTAACTCAAAAAAGTGAAATAAGTTATCTGCGACGATAAAAAATAAAGAAACCCCAGGAAAAATAATATGAGGACGATTGATGATAAGTTTACATACATACGTACGTTTTTTTTTTCTTCTTCTTCTTTCAAAATAGTCCCATACACAAACTGGCCTGTTAAAACTCCATTATTGGCTTTTCTTCAGAAAGGATTTGATATAGTACCAACTACAACATGATGATAGTGTCTTAATATGTTAATCAACACTGTCAACTTGTTTAGTAGAGACAAAGATTAATTAATTCCGTAAAATATTTTCAGTGTAGTCTTCTTAAGATGATTTTTACCAATAGTTAATTACAAGTTCTTTTCTATCTCACATCTGAGATCGTCACCGACAGAGTGCTTGACAACTTTTATTAAAATATGTTGCGTATGTAAAAAAAAAATTTAAAGTATTTGTTAACGCGCTATCGCCTCCATGTTTCGCAATTTACATTCTGCTGATTACAAGTGTGGCCAGATCGTGTGTGGAATTACATGAATTTTTATGAAAAGTTACTGAACATATTTTGTCAATTATTTGAAATAATTCTGGGTATGTCATCAAATATGATTTGCTATATGTTGTGTGTAAATAGAAAAATCCTAATGGAATAAATATCTTGGAAATATAAAAGTTGTGTTTTCTTTATTTATTAGTTCGCAATCATGTATGTGACATAGTTTAACACTACAATTAACGACTGTACAACGTTAGAAATTTTAGTGTTAGTACTACAATGCTACCAGTAACTTCACGGCGCATACAAACACCTCTGGACAGTATGATGGATGCATCCCAGAAGGTAATCCTATAATTTATCGAAAACCAATGGAGCTGATTATTGAAATATGAAAAGCAAAGTATTTCCTGTTTACTTGCTCTTAAAGCTGAATAATATACTAACAGTAAAATGGCGGGACAACAGAGACTCAAGCCTTGAAACAATAAACCGATTATAGAAACCAAGGGCTCTTATTTACGAGGGGTGTTCAAATAAAAAGGTACGAAACAACACTGTGGGTATAATCGAAGTCTTTATTCAAAAGTAATCACCCGAGGCCTGAGCACAACTATCCCACTGTTTCACGAGCCACAGGATTCCCTGTTCCCAGAATTCCTGTGGCTGTGACAGCAGCCAGTCCTCCACTGTGTCCTTCAGTTCGTCGTCCGAGTTGAAGCGCTTCCCTTTGAGATGTTTTTCTTAGCGGACCAAACAGGTGAAAGTCGCAGGGCGGATGCTCAAGCTGCTCCTACTTGAATTTGTCCAGTACACTCAAACTCTCCCGGCCTTCACGAAAATGGGCACTTGTCGGACTTGTCTCCCCCGTATACGGCCACCATCCGGTGATGAATATCGATCGGTTTGACTCCTTCCGCGGTCAGAAATCTGGTAACACCTCGCTGCTCCTCAATCGTCGAATTGTTCAATGTGAACGCCATGATTTCCTCACACGCACTGCCGCGTCAATTGGACGGAACACACAACTGCCTGATTGTCTCCTGCATCGTGTGAGAGGCTCCCGCGCATGCGCACAACCACGCCGGACACTACATTCTCTTCCGTAGATGTCGTACTACGTTATCCCAAAGCGGCATATTCATATCTCAACCGGTTTGGTTTTTACGATGTTTCGTACCTTTTCATTTGAACACCCCTTGTATATCAGAAACTCTATTCGAATCCTGAACACGTGCTCTGAAACAATAAACAGAAATTCTTACCTGCTGTTTATTAAGAACTCTAGGTTGAACCCATGTCATCAGAACAGTGTTTGCCACCTGGTCAATGAAGCCTTTCACAAGACCCTGAGCCAACGCCTTCATCACCAACAATTCAATATCATTTAGAGGCAGCTGCGTCTCGTTTGCTATTTCCTGGAAGGTCAACTGTCTGCTTGTTGCTGGGCGTTTAAACGTCATCTGAAATAGTAACAATTCTGTCAACTCCGAAAGTCTACACCAAGAATAAATTTAACACTCACAACAGAAACACATATAATCCCACAAAGGCAGTGTAAAAAATGTTGAAATACGATCCCCGTGCACAAAGATGTGGGGTGTGCATGTTGAGAGATGTGTAAGAGCATACATATAGTCGACACAGACAAGAATCGATCATCGTTTGGAGGATCACACGCCTTACAATAAAAACAAATAATCAATCAATCAATCCCTCCAAGGTTGGTCGACTTGCCACGCAATAAAAATCAAGCTCTTCCAAAGACCATTCGAATATTCCAATTCTATAATAAAATGATGCTTTACACATTGAGAAAAATATCGTAAAATAATAATACTAACCGCCGGCGTTACAGACCGCAAAGGTCCTGAGCCTGCCCCAACGCCATCTGTCCGCGCTTGGTGGAACTGCATTCATCTGAGTGACGGCAGTGTGGTCAGCATTGCGCGCCAAATGGCCACAAACAGGCGTATTAGGGGCTTACCAGACCTAGTGGCCGTCACGTCTTTATTCACGTGACTCCCCAGTTTTCCTCACGACGCTGGGTGGACGCCAAAAAGTGGGACTCCAGCCGGGAATTGAACTCGGGACCACGCGGACATGAGTCCAACGCTCTAACCACTAGACTATGGAGCCCCGAGAAAAATGTCGTACAACCAAAAGTAAGATAAAGATAAAATGAATTTTATGGGCAGTAACAGCACTATGGCTTACACCCGTCCCGATACAGGGAAGCCCCTTAACTTTCCTCATGTCTAAACTTAGCTGTTAAGAAAAAATAGTACAAAAACTGAAGATGTAAAAAGGTCTTCACAAACATAAAATACTGGTCTCAAAGACCAGTATACAAATTAATAAAAACTAAAGATGTATATGGTCTTTATTATAACAAGTTGAAAATAAGAAGGCTGCAAACAGGCCTTTCACAAGTTAACCAAAATAACAAGATAAAAACTTAACAGCTGAAAGACATAATTATCTCAAATAGACGGTGATAGACCTGTCTCTCAAACATACATAAAAACTCTCTGCAAAACATCGGATTGATCCCATAATACTGACGCCATGTTATTGGCGATGTTATAACATTGTCTGCGATGATTATACACCCAGGGCAATCTAAAAGAACGTGACAAATACTTAAAAAATGCATAGCATTCATTACAATGCGGTGGGTCCAAACGTCGTTAACAAATATCGATGAAGTATTTGCACCAATAACATTAGGTCAAGCACATCCAATGCATGCACGCTCTCTTTGAACACTCTCTCATACTTGTCTACACAGTTTGAACCGTAGAACCTAATTTAACTTTGAAAATAACGATTTTATACATAGTATGAATAAAAAAGGGTATACACAAAAGTCTATGTACAGCAACAACAACAAAATCATTACTACGAAGTATTTTACATGTTCGTCCAGTCTGTACCTAAGAGCTAGAAGCGCGTAAGTCAGAAATCCTTGTTTTCCAGAAGAAAAAAAAACTACTTCGTTTCATACAGAAACTAAATGGGCAAACTACAGAATAGACTTTTTCATTTACAACAAGAAGCGAGCAGGCATTATTTCAGGCCTTCCCAGTGCTACACACAACTGCACTTATTTCGTTTTGGCCAAAATTGGACTTACGCGCTTCTAGATCTCAGGTATAGAAAGATAGTTAGTGAGTTGCACTTGTGCTTCTCTTTTTCAAGTTTGAGCTCATCCATTGCTTGCAAGCTGATGCCCTCATTGACGAAACATCGACACTTTTTAACATAAGGGCAGAAAGAAACTGCTCCCCGTGAAAGATCTTGACCTTGAAGTGATAAAATGACTGTTGCAAAGAAGATGAAAAGGAAGGAAGATAAAAACTGACAAACCCATTTCGCCCCGTCCGTTCTTGCTACAAGCCCGCAAAAGGAGAGAAAAAAAACTCTTAGAATAAAAAAAAAAAGAAGATAAAGTAACACCCAACCGTATCCCGGCCTGAACCATAGATGCCTAAAGACCATAAAGAAAGTCGAAGTCAACAAAGGCACAAATATTTTCGGTAACTTAATTGCTTGCATCTACTGTACTAGGAAATATCAGAAGCGTAGAGCAGTCGGTAGCGTGTCAGACTTCGGAACTGTACTAGGAAGATAAGAACGGTTGGTAAAAGCATGCACACCAAACGATTATTCAGTTCCGCACTTGGTCCTAGTGGTAATAAATGTACCTTGCGCATTCCACAGTTATCAGACTAACATTACAATCAGTTCTATCTTACAAATACTCCGAGAATTGGAACATGTACCCTTACACTTTCACAACGTTACACTAATCATCCAATTTGCTTGCCTTTATCCAACCTTATCTTTCTAGGACCTGAAGATACAATCACTTAAGTACGCGAAAATATTTTAACCTTTATGGCCTTTAGGCATCTATGGCTCAGGCCAGGATAGGGTAGGGCTGAAGGTAACATCCTGGCATCTACCTGGTATTGCCGAGGGAGAAAAACTGAAAAAATCTCAGTCAGGATGGTCGGCTGCTGATATCGAACTCACGATCTTCCGAATACTGGGCCAACGCTCTCCCAATGAGCAAAGGACGATCGGTATTTGTGCCTTTGTGTATTCTTAATTCTCAGTGTAGAAATTGAATATTTTCAAGAACACTCTTAATACCGAATGACTTTCAAGAGCTTTAAAACCAGTTGATCAATGACAATGCTTTCGCAATTTTCAAGCACCTGTGCGAACCCTGTCAGGATCATTTCATGCCAAATCATCACAGCTCCCAACCCGACCATCTAAGATTGCCACGAAAATTGGTACGATGGTAGATGACATATAGCAAAGTACATATGTAAAATATTAGCCCTCAGTGATACAGCAGGGTTGCCACGATAAGAAAAAACGTATAAAATATACGCTCACGGTCAACAACAAAAAAATCATAACTTGGCTTGTAATTGTGATAGACAATCACCTTGGGCTCGGTTTGAAGCCAACGAAACGTACTTTTGATAAAAGATACTATTACAGAAAATATTGAATATTGCATTTTTCGTTTCAAGGCCAAATGATGAAAGCTTTGATCTTGAATATCTAAAAAAACAACTGTATCTTCGGTTGTTTTTTATTATTATTATTATTATTATTATTATTATTAAGGAATAAAGTATATTAAATAGTTGAATGCAATATATCGTTGATGCAAGTTTCATTTTGGGATGACTTTGGGAACAGGAGTAAAAAAAATATATTCTGTATGCACTTAAACCCTTCTGGCACTAAACATGCTTAGTAGCAAGTTCAGAGATGTCTGAAACTCTCTCACTTACCGTGTCTGATTGTAGCTATTGTGTGATAAACCAGTAGTACAAAGCGCTGATACAATTTCTGTGGATATATTATACTTCTGTGAGTAAACAGGGTTGCCAGCCTTCTCGATTTTTCGGGATCGTCCCAATATCCACCCCCCCCCCCCCCCCTAATGCAATCTATTTCTTTCATTTTGAAATATGATCATTTTTTTCTTCTTGAACAGTGATACACTAACATTACTTAAACGTCGTTGCAGCTGATCCTGTGCTGTATGTTGTCATATCTGTGTCACTTTCCCCATCAATTGTGGTGATTGGATCTTGCTCAGAAGTAACATAAGACCCCTTTAATTTGTTTCCTACTTACTAACTAACTAACTCTGTGGCTTACGAAATTCGCAAGTTTATCGCCGCAGTAACGAACATTCGCCGTTGGATTCTATGCTTGGGCAAGATCAAGCTACTTTATCCACCTCTCAAAGACTGATTCCAATATTGTCATCTCAACGACGTCTCGATCCTCCCAACGGTCTCTTTCCCTCCAACTTACCAACAACGATGAAATATAATCTTCGTTTTTTCCCCCATTTGTGCTAATTTGTTTTCTACATTATCACAAATCATTTGATCATTGGTTAGATGAGCATTTTTTTTTTCTTCAATTATCCATGGTTGCACGTTCCTTAGGTGTTTCCTACTGCTGTTGTGTCCTTTCGTGTCAAATGGTGTGCCTTAACCTACATTGTCTCACCCACACTTCTCAAATGGTTCTACTTACCTTCTTGTTCATTAAAATCGAGACATGCTTTATATTGGGATCTGGAGGCAGGGGGTATTTTCACGGGAAAATGCTGTCATCTGTATACTTCATCAGTATGAAAACCCTTCAGGGTAAAGGTAAGATTGAGGCAAGAATTCTACTCACAAAAGAAGTGATATCCATTTTGCGAGTAACTTTCTTTGTGTCATTATGACGGGCGTGTCTTCTTTGTAATAAAATTAGGAGATTTAGTATCCTTCCGCCAAAGGGACAAAAAGAAAGTAACTCGCAAACTGTGTATCACTTCTTTTATGAGTAGAATTCTTGTCTCACTCTTGTCTTTACCCCGAAGTGGTTTTTATACTGAAATCACTTATTTTGTAAGGCTGCCTACTAAAAAAAAAATGGTGCATAGTTTTCATACAACAAAAAAACGATTTTGGGCTGTATCTCGAAAACGGTAACTCCTATCATCAAAATAAGCTTCGATTTACTCCAACTAGTTGGGGCCCGCAATTGACCCCCCAAACACCCGGTACCAACCATTTTGGGCTAAAGCAAAAGGACAGACAGCATGACGGAGGCCCTTTTCTATCATTTGTGAAAATTCGGTGATTGGGTCATAACTCTTGAACCCCTTCACCGATTTTGACGTGTGATACACCGTTTGATAGGTATTGAAGCGTAGATTACCACTCCGCAAGCTTCCGCCGCCTATATGGTCTGTGGTAAGTGCTATCACCAGAAATGAGAAATTCTGATTTACTACTTATTTAGCTAAAATAAATTCTACTTTTGTTATTATTAACGAAGGTTTTTTTTTCTTTTACTCGCATTTTTAAAACTCACCTTCACCCGTCAATAAAAGTAGGTGGGAGCAGTGACCTTGAGAAAAATTTTATTATTTAAGTCATAAATATTTGTGTTTTACCTACGCTTCTTAGAAGATGTGAAATTAATTTCAAAATTCAGCTTGTAGTTTCTAATAACTAACTTACCGGAAAGGTCTTTCTTATACGTATAGACTTACAAGTAACATTGAAAACTATTGTAATTTTTCAAACAAACAAACAATTGACAGGCAAACAAAGGCAAGTAACAATCAAAAACGAAACGTGCTGAATTTTCTTTGCTATAATCTGAAGAATATACGTAGCTTGCAAAGAATTGCTATCTAATTAGAAAACAAAATCAAATTTGTATAGCTCACAGGAATAATAAGTGTAGCTTTATGCTTTTATACCATTAAACGTATCAAATAATAAAATATTCTCTATGCTTCAACTTGAAATGGTGAAAATCGGAACAATCTACGTCCTCTCGACGAACATCGGGCCAAAAGTCGGGACGTTCCCGACAAAATCCGAACGGGTGGCAACCCTGCTACTCACAGAAGTAAAGTTTCTTCCATAACATGTGAACCTTCGTCCCTTGTCTGAAACAAAATCTTTTAACAACCCACAGGGCACGTACTTCTAACCGCATTGTAAATATTGGCAGATGAACGACGTTGCCAACCTCTATAAAAACAAAATCTTACTTTCACCAAAAATAACCGCTTCGCAAAAACTTTACTCTTTGTGAATAGTACAGGACTCCTCGTTCAAAGATTCATTAGGAAACATGAAGTTGATCTGAATGAGGTTCAGTCGGTAGAATGCTTGACTTATAATCGAAAGGACCCAGGTTCGATTTCCGGTGCGGGCCATCCTTACTGATGTTTACAGTTTTCCCTCGGTAACATGTCGATAAATGCGTCCTAGTTATTATTATTATTATTAGAGATATTTTACATCTGTATAAAGACATGGTACAAAAAGGAAATAGAGTCTGGCTCCTCCCCCCGAAAAGAAGTTCTAACCAATGATAAGATAATTTGACGAGTGATATGTTTATCATGCTGAAAAAATGTACAAAAATATATAAATGCATAAAATTTATGAACTTATCCTAAAGATTTATTTTGTATCCGCGTTTAGACCATCCGAGTCATCGCTGTTCTCCTCCGTTGAGTCAGACACTTTAATAAAAGACGTGTACAACTGGTGTTGAAAACGGATTCTAGGTCCCTATTTCACGTCAATCTTTTCTACATGTTTTATATATTTCTTCCATTTTTCAGGACTTACACCAGAGAACTATGGTCTAAAAAATTTGACATTCTGATTTTCTTATCCTCACACTTACACAAATTCAAACTAAATTTCTAGAGGATGTAAACCCTGCAAAAAAAGCAGGAGGGCAATAAATGTTTTACGATAGGACCCTGTCACTTCCTTGGCGCGGTAGGGGGTTTCTGGGGGGAAGTGGTTTGGGAAAAAGGTTCTCATGAAATAAAAAATACTATATATGGCAACAAAAATTGTTCCAACCCTTTGTACTACTGGGTTATCACACAATATCCACAGTCAGATGGGAACTACACGGCGAGTGAGAAAGTTTCAGACATCTCTAAACTTGAATGTATAGTGCCAGAAGGGTTTAAGTCCATACTGAATATTTCTTTTTAATCCTGTTCCCTAAGTCATCCCAAACTGAAACTTGCACCAACGATAGATCGCATGTAACTATATAATATACTGTATTTCTTAAAAAAATTGAAGGAATTTTTTTTTTAAAGATATTCAGGGTGAAAGTTTACATCCTGTGACCTTGAAATGAAAAATGCAATATTTTTTTCTGTTTCCATAGCTTCAAAACGAGCCCACAATGAATGTGTTATCACAATCAGAAGTCAAGTTAGAATTTTTTGTTGTTGACCTTGTGCGCATCTCAAGTTGGCAACCCTGCTGTATTAATACCATGTATCACTGAAAGCTAATACTTTACACATGTACATTACTATACGTCATCTACCATGCTACCAATTTTCGTGGAAATCTGAGATGATAGGGTTGAAAAGAGCTTTTTTTTACATACTTTTCTTTAATTCACAATGGTTCATCGTGTCCTCGAATCTTGCAACGTTAATTTGAACTCATTTCCCAACGTCATACAATGACGAAATTTTGTTTGCATAGCGACGTAAGTCGGTTAACAATACAATATTCCATTGTTACTTTCATATATTTCTACAATTTAAAAGCACTTTTTTTTTTTTTTAATAAGAACTTTTTATCCTAAAATAAATACTAGCCTGCAACGATATTGCGTTAACTCGTTGTGGAACACTTTAAGATTTGGGTGACAAGATCAGCTTGAGTAAAAGTATCCGAACACCAAAATAACTGGATATTTTTTTTAAAAAAACATACTTTTCGTAAACAATTTCGTACTAAAAAGTAAAAAAATAAAAATAATTTTGTTTATGCATGACTAAAAAGAAAAGCATGCGGCGCGCTAATTGAAGAATTTATAAAGTGACTACATGAGAGCGCGCCCCATGCTTTTCTTTTCAGTCATGCATAAACATTTTTTTTATTATTTTTAGTACGAAGTGTTTACGAAAAGTGTTTGAAAACAGTTTTATTATTATTATTATGTATTTGGTTTGTGATGGTTCGGCATGGAATTGCCCGTCAGTAACAGTATGGCCAAGACCCATCACGGTTCTAAGAGATCCGTCCTTTATGTGTCTTCCGAAAAAAGATAGGCAAAGGCAACAGACTCAGTTCAGTTTCTACTATTTACCATTTCACTTTTTCTAATATGTTCAGTCTGAGGAAAAAAAAACTTAGGAAAGCTCACAGACGGTGACTGGTGTGACACGACAGGGCTTTCAACCAGTGAATTTTTTTAAATTTATTTTAAGGCCTTCAGGCAACTTTGGCTCAGGCCGTATGGATGATGATGCGATGAATTGGTGAAATGAAGAAGGTGGGAGGAAACCGAGAAAACCCACGCACACGGTGTTTATCCACCACAAAGTCCATATGGCATGAGCATGGACCGATCCCACGACCCTTAGCACCAGAGGTGAGAGCTCTACCAACTGAGCCACCGTGGTGGCCCCTTTCTACCAGTGTCACCTCAATGTTAGAACAAAGACAGCGACGTTCACTACGAGACCACAGGAAATAAAGAATAAACACTGTAGCTGTGAATGATTCAATGTACCTTAAAATGGTGTTGCTAACCTGGTTTAAAGTACAACAGAGAGAGAAACAAAACGACGAACTTTTTCAAAAGAGCACAAATTAGGTACTCAGAAGGAAGATTTCAATCATGAAACAAATGTAATATTCGAATTGGGTAAACGAAATGAATATGATGAAAAGATATTGATTGACAAATAGTTTTATAAAGCAAATATATATTAAGCGAGAACCCAAACGAGGAAAAAAAATGAAGGAAAATAAAATATGGACAGCAATACCTCAACACAGAAAAATAAATAGGAATTTGGGAGGAAACTTTCAGGAAATTCGAACTAACATCAGCACCAAACACAGCTAGCAAAATTTCACTTTTTCTTCAAAAGGGTGAAATAGAAATTAATCTTACAAAGGCAACACAAAAGAGAGACACAAAGCCAACAATGAAAGAACGTTAGAAAAATATAAAAGAATGTGTAGAATCGACAGCAATATAGAGGCTGTCCAACCATCTAGCAGAATCACACCACCTCATTAAGAGCACGAAAAAAAATACACAGATTTAAATCAGATAGTAGATCGAGATATATTACAATATTTTATAGACAGAAATCACCGTCGGACTTAATTTCTTGATAATTAATAAAATTAGACAAAGAAAAGAGGTCCTCTGAATGAACACTGATTTTCTCACAAGCGAGGTTCACTTTTGAGATTGGAAAATTATTCTCAGTGTCAAAACTTCAGGGTTTTGTGAGCAACTGTAGAAAGTTTCATGTTGAAATATCTGGAGAACTTTAGTTTTTACTGTTCTGTCTCTCAGCTACACGAATTAATAAACAGTCTATAAACATTACATAGTACAAATGACCTACTTACCTCCATCAAGCACAGCAGAGATATCTTCTGGCGAAGAAACACTTCTTTCGACGCAAGGTCAGGTACGGTACTCCACTGAGGTTTCATGTCGTTCAATTCCTTGATGTTGCCAGAATTGAATGCGTACAACAAATCTACCAACCACTTGTGGTCCTTAGTATTCAAAATCTCCAGTATAGGATGCGCCAACTATAATCATGAAGAAATACAAAAACTTAAAAAGGGCACACTTTTTTTTTTAGATTACACATAGTTGTACAGTTTAATGCCAAGTACACGTCAAGTAAACAATACCCTTCATGACTATAGTTCACAAGTACTGAAATTAATGACAATTCTTTTATATGTGTTTGTCTAAGCCCGGGTTTCTCAACCTGGGGGTCGCGGGATGTGCACAAGGGGGTCGCGGGGGGAAACATAAAAATAATTTAATTTTGCATGTCGTTTTTAATAATTACTAAAAAATAATGTTCTTTGCTGAACAGTTTTGTATAATATAAATAGGATATCTATTATAAATACAGGAAAAAAACTGTCATGTTTTTAAATGAAAAGCAAATATTACACAAAATAAAATAATTGTGGGTCGCCGGCTAGAAAGCATGGTAAAAGGGGATCGCCAGCTAGAAGGCATGGTGAAAGGGGGTCGTGGGATGAAAAAGGTTTAGAAACGCTGGTCTAGGCAGTATGAAGTTCTAAATTGCACCAATCTTCCATCACTTATACGCCCATTTCTCGAAAGTAAATGATAAAATAACTATGTATTACTTTGAAACTGCGGCTAGTGATGGACCATAACAAAGTACCAATTAAAACCGTGATGCTGTTTAACAAATACAGGTAAACAAATTAATATCTCTCTTATGCTAGCCATGAACTCTTTCATATCTCTTGGTAGCGTATCGGATTTATACAAATGGAAAAGGGCAGTGGTGACTCAATGGTAGCGTGCTCACCTCTGGTGCTAGGGAGTTGTCGGTTCGATCCGTGCTCATGCCATGTGGGCTTTGTGGTGGACAAATACCGTGTGCGTGGATTTTCTCCCGTTCGCTCCCACTTTCTTCATTCCACCAATTCATCTCATTATTATCCATTCGATCTGAACCAAAGTTGCCTAAAGGCCTTAAAAATTCAGTTCAAATTCGAAAATTCACATTATTCAAGACTGAATTTCTTCTCACAGAAATAAAAAAGACTTTTCTTTGCAGAAACGTCGAAACATACGTAGGCTGAGGCACCTACATGCGGTACGGCATCGTAATAAAATGTAATAATACCCCGAGAAATAATACCATAAAACGTATATCGGATTAGCTAACTCAGTTGTAACAAATAAATATATTCAAAGAAAGTTTATGGTAAAAGAATGCAGCTTAGGGGCAATTTATACCGCACAATGTCAATTACTTGGCACTTCTTACAAGAAGAATGCCCTTTCTGTCAATCATAACCTCTGCTCAAGTGGACCACAAATTTGTGCGCTGCGTCAAAATTCTGTTTTCTTCACCTATCCTCTGTATGAACTGCAGATACGCATTGCTATATTAATTATACTAATTACTAACTAAAATGTGTAATGTGTGATTGCTAAGATAATAATGATAAATGTTATTAGAAATAAAATAATTTCGGTAAATTCAAACTAGAATGCTAAAACCAATAAAATAATTTGACCAAATGCAGACCGGATCTTTAAGAAAATAAGCTATTGAGTTGAGAGTCATCTAGCCGCGAGAAACGAAACTTCCTCGAAGCGAGAAAGAAATGAATATTCTCTGTATGATTGGTTCTCTGTGGCACAAGCACGTAAATGAATCACTGAAAAGCCATTTAGCAGGTATATTACTCACAAAATCATAAGTTTGATGACTCTAAGATTGGGATAAAAACCATCCGTTCTCTGCTACATTATAATAAGGTCCTCAACAGAACACGATAGTTATCTTAATTATCCACTATGATTGAACTTCAGTTGATAAACTATTCTTCTACGTGACATTCTGGAGAGCTGTCACATTTCTCGAAGACATTTTCGCACCTACACCAGCGCCATCTTACTCCAAAAGATAAGATCCTTTGAACTACCCCACTGTTTTGGCGAACTACGTTTTTCACTATATCTTTCGATCTGAGGACTATTTCACATACACGTGAGGGAACTCTGTCATACGAAGAAAAGAAGCGTTCTGGTACATATTATCAAACTGAAACATGAAACGTTAATTTCAAAGTCTAACAAAAAGGGCAGCGTGCCTCTAAACAATGGATGTGTTTCCCGCGCAAACCCTTCTTATGACTTCTCCTAGTGGGAGGGTATGCTGCTACTCTTGCAGAGAAGTTTTAAGTTCGCTAGTTTTCATCCTGTCAGAGGGGCTTCCCCTAATACATTTATTTTATGTTAAATACAACATTTCTGAGCTGCTACGCCAAACATTAATTTACTTCTTAAAAATGTATCTATTCAGCGGTTTACCCAACTCATTAAAATATTCAATGAAACTATGTTATACCATAATTATTCGTGACATTAGTTTACGTTATGCATCGCCTGATTCAAAAAAAAAAAAAGGAGTAAGAATTCTGTGTAACCAATCCAAAAGTTCCTCTTTCATTTCAGTGGCAACATTTCACCTTGATACAGTATTGACTCTAATTGTAAATTATTGTATTTTCCTTAATAATAATGGTGAATGTCTTAACCATTCAGCCTAAAGAAAACGCTGTGTGTTACTTCGTTTATTATTTTCGTTGCGTAAAGACAACATAATTTTCGGTGTCATTAACTTTGTACATGCTTCACAAAAGAGCCAGGAACTGAAAAACGAACAGTGGAGGGACATTTAAGGATAACCAAATCGTTTATTTTCTTTTTTTTCTTTTTAACCAACTGAAACAAAAATGCACTTTGGCCACTGTGCACTGGCGGAAAAATCAGGGGGAGGGGGAAGTCTCCAAAAATAGTATTACTTCTTCATGTGGATGAATGGTAACGCTCGCTCCCTTGTAATCAAGGGGTTCCGGGTTCGACTCCCGGTGGCACAAGTGGATCAAAACCCACGTTTAACTGTAGAACCCGTCCTTAGGACGTCACCTTCATCAGATGGAAGGTAATGACAAACCACCATCGGTTTACCTTGCCCAGGGACCTTCGGATCACTACCTTCACACCAAACACACATCATTATCATCATCATATCTATGACAGACGAGATACGAGTAAAGAATGCTCTGCCAAGAAGAGGTTCACATAACGTGAAGACATGCTCTCACGTAACAAAAATGTAAATAATGCTTTCTCATGTTTCAAAATTCAGCTTCAATCTAATAAATTCGATTAAGCAAAGTTAAAAGGGCATAAGCCACATTTTTATAGATTAGCAACTCTCTCACTATTCTGTGTTACATGATCTGCTCCGCCAAACAGTGTAAAGAGCACATATGTATATCTGTAGTTTGTAGGATGCCCTTTTCAGCTTTCACCGTTGAATTATGTCCCTCCCTTCCCAATATTTTTGCAACTCTTGGGTACCAACTTCCACTATGATTTGCCAAGCCAACATGTCTTACACGTCATTATTTGTCACGACATTTCGTTATTTGCAACCATTTTCATCGTTACCACCACCACCTTTGACTGGTCTCAGCTCTGATGAACGTAGCTGAGAATTATACTCACCAATTCTCCAAAGTTATAAACGCCTTCACCAAGAAGAGCCGCTAACGCCAAACAATATGCATGTTCCTTCTGCACTGTCGCATCCAACTCGGATACTTCAATGCATCCAAGATACCTATAAAATAAGAATACAGCATCAGATTTTTTGTTTCTCAACAAATACTGTACTGAATATTATAATCAAATCAAATACTTTTGATATCTCAGCATGTGCCATAATTGTTACTCAGGAAGTATATTATTTATGTGTGCAACTTCCAGTGCTTCTATGTTGCAAAAATATGTGTAAGATATTTTTAACCCACCGAAGAAAAAGAGCTTCCACATGTTAAGTGATATTGTAATTGATAGCTTCCTTGCGCAATATACCTATCTGCAATGACTGACGTTTTCCCCTCAGTCAAACCAGGCAAATGTAAAGATGGTACCTACTAACTAGGCCCGAACCGAAAGCTTCCAATATCCTCTCCCCTCTCAGAAGTAGAGCGTTGGCTTAGAATTTGGGAGGTCCTGGCATCGACCCCAACGGCATAAATTCAATTCAATCCCCTCCCCACCCTCTTCCGGCCTGAGCCTTAGATGCCTAAAGGCAATAAATAAATTCAATTCAATCACAAATTTACTCCGTATATTTTTCTCACTCACTTCCCTTCACTATCAAGTAACAAAAGTCTTAAGAAAAAACCGCCTTTTATTCGGTTAGGACAAAATTCGAAAGCGACCCACCACATTACTGAGAAATTTATATTTTAAATTTCCATAAGCTCCATAAATTGTTAGAACGTTTGCTAAGAAGAAAGTCATAATGAAAGAAAAAAAGATTGGTTTAGGGACATACACCACCACCCCTATTTTCTCACCTCTAGATACATGGCAAATGTCAATTTTTCACGTATTTTTTTATTAAGTAGAGCAATTAAGTACCTGTTTCACTGAAAAAAGTCCTTTTCCGTACTTCTCTTTTAATTCAATCTGATTTTCCTCTTTGCAATTCTTTATTTCTAATGAATGTGTATCATTCATACGTGTTGTGAACGTTTATTAGCGCGTACCCATCATCTTCGTAAGCCGTTCCATCGGATATCTAGGTCCACTCCTTCATAAGGCTCTCCGCTATCTCCTCTAGTTCCCCCTTTTCTACGTCCTTCCACTTCCATTTGATGCTGTCCACCATTCCCTTCACATCGTTTTGTCTTTCTCTCGGTCTCCTTCCTTCAAATTTCCATTTCGAATATCTTGCTTGGTATCTTAAGAGATGATATCCCTTGGCGAGCACGTTCAGGGGGTAGGAACGAGGAAAGTTGCGGCCAGCGCCTTCGGCTCTGTACGATACTGGTATACCCTGGTGGAACTGAGGTAGAGCCTTGGAAAAACGCAATCGTTATGGCTACCAGCAGAACTTGACGCTGCTTGCATCGAGAGTGACCTTATTTATATTCTGTCTTGGAGCTTTCTTATCTCTTCAATTCCCTCCCTCCCCTTTCTAGTGACTCTCAACATACTCCTCAAAAATTGCACTTGCATAGTCGGCACATTACGTCTTTTAATCGTCCATTTTTTCCGACTCATGTATTACTATTGGCACAAAAGTATTGTCATACACTGCATTTGATAGGCACGTCTTAATTCCACACCAATTGTTTCACTGCTTGGTAGAGTACATGTTGTCATCCCCTATCCATTTCTACCACATAGTGGGCTGAAATCATGTGACAGCTACAAATATTTCTGCAACCTATGCGTTTTTAGGACAGCGTAGCTTCCACAATTTAGTATGAAACAACATCAATCAATTGTTCTCCTGTTGTATACTCAAGTATTGCCAAAAAAAGCGCAACATTTTACGGTACATGGAATAGATAAATGCCCTTTACAGAACATCGTGTGAGACGTAGTGGTGTCTGCCACCCACAGAATTAGAATATAAACAATTGATTAACACGCAACAGGTCTTTCTTTCATCGACGTCGCCAAGGCTTGGTTTGTCTCCTTCTTCACCATTAAAAAAAAAAAATCACGTAAATACCTCTCTCTCTCTCTCTCCTGACAGCTTGAGAATTCACCGGACTGTCTTTCCTTTTTTAAAACTAACGCTTGTATGACTCGATGTTATTCTAAATTCTCACTAATTATAAGAGAATTATGAAAAATTAAAATTTAATAACGGATAAAATGAAGTTGTGTAAATTAAATCAAACTTATCTAGTGTTTACAAGTAACGAGGGTGACACACTGTGCATAATAAATCCCATTTTTCTTGACTCTCCATATTCATTCATATTTTCTTGTACAGAAACACGTAAATAGCATAATTTACCATTTAAACACATATTACATAGACAATAAACCTTTGTCAACGCCTGAAGACGCTCCTTGGGAAGGAGAGAAAAGCTTTGCAGTTGGCATTTCAACATTCTCAACGGCTGAGTTAGAGGTAAAATTGATTTCATATTTTGGCCCTCCGTACGTTTGGAACACCACCAATGAAAATGTATTGGGACGTTACTGAAACAACGATTTTAAGTCAGTGCACGGTCTTTGGAGGTCCAATTTGTAAATTTTCTCTCCAACAAAAATCTGGACCGTAGTAATAACCATGTTTGATTAGTAATGTAGTTACGAGCAATATAGTCAAGAATGTAACTGAAGGTAAAAGAGAAAGGGATGCCCGACCACACGAAGCGAATGCCGGGAAGGTACCTTCAACTTAGGCCCTGCCCGACTTCCTGCATTATTTCCCTTCCCCTATGACTGCATGAGCCTTACACGCCTAAAGACTACAAATAAATTCAAACACAGATAGGATTATACGGGTACAACTTAATGACAATGTACGGAAGAAATTCGTATACTAAGATAAGTAGAAAATCAAGAAAAATTAAAAAAAATTAAAGACATATTGCACACACTGAAGGACACAATTATCACTAGGGTGTCCAGCGAGTAGTAACAAGTATAATATTCCCTGACATTTTCCGGTTTTCCAGACTAAAATCACATTTTTTTTTCCAGTTTGTCGTCGACACATTAATTAAGGGGAAAGATATCAAAATTAGCTTACTTTTACTTTCCACACGCACTAGCAGGGTCAACGTATACAACAGCTTTGTTAACGTTAAAAAGTAAGGAGTGAGCGACCGTTTGTAGATTGAACACAAATTCCTGTAAGCATATGTGTAACGTTTTTCTCTGTTCCACTCCATGGTCAGAAATACCCCCAAATTGGGCAGAACAGGGGAAAATATTAAAAATTCTCTGACTAAAGGATAATCTAAAGCAACGATCTCCAACAAAAGATGGCAGCACTATCTCCGTATATGTTTATTGTATTTGCACTGTTATACACGAAATTTCATTGCTGCTCCTACAAATTCAAGCCTAGAGAGTTCGAACTTTCAGGAAAGAAAGTTCATAACCAATTCAAAAGCATGATCGATGCCAATTTTTAATTTTCTTTTTCGTTCATTGTTGAAAGAGCTTTATTGTTATAGGTTTCGATATTCACAACAAGAATGAAGCGATTTCAACAACGAAGGAAAACGAACTCCCTAAAAGTTAGAACTCTCTAGGCTTGAATTTGTAGAAGCAGCAATGAAATTTCGTGTATAACAGTGCAAATACAATAAACATATACGGAGATAGTGCTGCCATCTTTTGTCAGAGATCATTGCTTTAGATCGCCCTTAAATTAAATTCTCTGCTCTTTCCATGACCAACTAAATTCCCTGACTTTTCCAGGTTTTCCAGACTGCTACACACCCTGAACTATAATTTAATATTCAAACCAACCTTCAAAAACAAGGCGCCGACATATTAAAAGTAACAGTAAAAAGAATATCTGGCCGCCTTGTTTTCGAATGGAAGTTCTGAATATTAAAACTAAACTTCTTTGAAAGGATCTGCTGCCAAACAATCAAGAAATCACTATCATATCATGTAATGTACAGACATCATCATTAAAATGACTACTTAAGAAGTTGCCGCCATAAGGCTTGTAAAATTCAACATTGATCACAAGACTATTTTTTTTCCCCCCCCTTCTTCTATGAAATACCAACTTCTGCTCGGCAATGTAGTAGTATTACAGAAAAAAAATATATGAAGAAAGAAAGTACCTCAAAGCAGTTCTGTAATACTCCGCATGGTCGCTCTGGATCTTATAATAATCACTGGCCAAGAGATAGTAGCGTCCATGGACAGGTGTTATTCCATCAACATCGTCTAAAAGCTTTCCAACTTCCTCGATTACTTTCTGAAATGACGATTAAAAAAAAAAACCTAATTATTGTAGGAATACAAATGTTATGAAGGGTTACTCTCCAATTAAACAGGATTAATAAATAAACTCAATACACCAACAACAACAAAAATGGATAATTTGTCAATACTTAAAACTTAAAAAAAAGAAACTTCCAGTAGTTACTTTCTGTAATGGTACACGCGAAGTTCGGACCACAAATCCCAGACTACCATCTACCAAGTGCAGTCGTGAAACTACAATTTTAGAGGCTTTCTATCTTGTTATGAATTTACTCTATACAATGAAGAACTGAAAGGATATTCCCTGTTTTAATCTAGTGTACCATACCGTCATTCGACTCGTTAGTGAAGGTAAGGTCAGAAAATTAGTCAAGATGACGGACCATCCGCCATGAATCGCATACCTTTTCATTATACAGTGAGAACATTTGCGCAGAGATACAACACAGCGCAAATGTTCTCACTGTATA
>JAGDQP010004585.1:0-21182 GCA_022664845.1 Lepisma saccharinum | reverse complement strand
ACATATGGATTACTTACGATAAAGTTACAAATTTCGTCAAAATTAGTGTCACGGTTGTTTGTTACATTACGATAACAAGGCAGGTATTGACACATCCACGTTCAAACCGCAATAAGTTCCGCATTTGCCGGCGTGTAGGACGCCTCCCCACCCGCTTTGTTTTTAGGACGATTGTCGGGGGAAAATATCATGTAAGTTAAAAATCCATTAGCTAGGTAATTTATTTTTATTACGGATAATTGATACCTCTTCCGTCTGCCATACATTATGCTTTGTGAATTATCATCTTTGTAGACATTGATATTCCAGCCCTTCTTTGGTCAAGTGTCCATTCTTCTTCCAGTTGTGGCCATTTCACGACTCCCTTGCGGTGTTTTGCTTCCTGGAGTTCAGTTTCTTGTCTTCTCCAGGTGCGATTCATCTTTTCCGTTGGTGGTGGCCGAAATGACATTCTGCGGCTCTATGCCCATTCTCTTTAGCATACTTGATAACTTGCAGTTTGAAAGAGATATCTCGTAACTACGCCTGTGGGACATTGCAACAACTCTCCTGCACATCAAAGAGTGAAGTACACCAGGAGAACGCTGACGCTGCTGTTTTGTTTGGTTGAAATAACCATTCCTATATCACACAGTTCTTACTTGTCAAACAATGCTCCAAAATCTTTTTATCAGCTTTAAAAAAAAACAATAGCAGTTTTTTCATAATTCTTAGCCACTGTTAATGCAGGTTTAATAAACAATGCGAAACATTTAAAAATAGTGTTTAGTTGAAGGTAAAAAAAAAAACACACACACATACAAACGCCGCAAGCATATTCCTTGTGGAGAAACAAACAATGTTTTCGGCACTTCTGAAATACAATCTTACGTCAGCAATATCTTAGACCCTACATCCGAAACTACAAAAGAAATGTAACGGAAACAAGATGTAAGGGGTGAAATACGACATTATAGTTCATGTGCCTACACAATATTGCCAATAGTTGTTTATATTTGCCGGCGTATAAAACGCACCATGTGTTTGAGGACGATTTTTTTTTTCGGGGGGAAGTGCGTCTTATACGCCGGCAAATACGATAATAAAGTATAAAACAAGAGTCCCTGAGCTTACCTTGACTGCTAAAACTAAAACTAAACTGGGTAGCGCGTCAGCCCCAAAGGACCCTGGCATGTCAGACGGCTGAATTACGTTCTAGTACAAGAGTACGGAGTCAGCGTAACGCCTCATCGTAGTCTTGTGTCAGACTTTAGCGACCACAGTCCGCTACTTCTTTTCAGTCTAGCTTCCCAACTTTCCTCATGATGCCAAAATTTTGAGTTCCCACCGGGAATCGAAGCCGAGACTGCTTGCACTGAAGTCGCGCGCTATCGACTAGGCCATGAAGGAGAATCTTACCTTGACTGAACTGAACTTAAATAACGTCCAGATCCGTGCCTGGCAAGGTCTAATTTGAATTTTTGTCACTAATCTTATTTACCAAGTGTCAGCTGGCGAAAGGAAGGGCCCTAAGCATTAAAAAAAAACACTCAATTTAACACTAAGATCAAGCACTAATTCCGTGATCAGAAATTAGATAGAATGAAAGCATTTTTTACCTTGGTTCCTTCTCCATTGCCTTGTTTATGCAACATGATCTGTCCACTTAACACTTGACACAAAGCTACTGCTTCAGAATTGGCTTTCACCTTCGGTTCCGTCTTCTTCAAGAACTCCAAGGCTTCATCGTAATTATCAAACTGTCCGATTATACATGCAATGATTTCCACAAGAGACAGGGGGTTTATTCTGTAATAATAATAATAATCCTTCATTAGCATGCTACGAACAGTTAATAAAATTAATATAGCAGAAATCAAAGTGGTACAAGGACAAAATAAAAGGGTACGGTAAAAAAAATCTAAACCATTACAAAACATTCTAATAATTAAAATAATGAAGTAAAACTCAAGTCTAATTACCAAGGTTAATTACTAGTAATTACATTAACAAATGAAAGAAACGACTTTAGTTGTCTTTATTTTGTAAGGGCGTCAAGATTGGTCCTATATACCTGGATAAAAATCCACAAACATCCATGCCCCAGGCGGGATTCAAATCCACGACCTTCGAGTCGCTGGCCTAACGCTTTAGACCGCGCGGCTACTTGATCGGCAATAAATGAAAGACAAGGATCCAACAAGTCAGGTTTGAGTATCAAAATTATTATGCAGACGTGGACAGTTTATTGTATTTAGTTACCATTCTAGTCAATATATTCTTTTTAGATCTGCTTTAATTCAAAATAGATGGTGAGTTGCTACTTGTAGAAAACATTTTCTACGCAAACATTTTGCTCCGAATTTTATTACTCAGCAAGTCTTCAATAAATTCCCTATCAATATCATAACTTCTCGCGTACAAACATACAATGCCAAAATATTGTCAGCAATATTCAAAACCGAATCTTAAAGTATTGCTTCCTGAATTTATAACATCAAAATTCTTTACAAAACACTTTTCAATGGCTTAAAGTTTATCTGTGATGGTCTTGGTATTCCATATAATTATAGTATATGTAATTTTTCTCACCAGTATCTTACATACAGAGTGATACAAGAGTGTTCAGAAGGAATTTCTGACCACTGATTAAACATACATCCAATCAATCTTTTCCATTCAGCTACAATGATGTTTCAATGTGTACTAAAAATTATATATTGTAATCGAAATAAACGCCTGAGTCTTTTGTACTGTTGACTTTATTGATCATTTTGCGTAACTATTGCTTATTTGGTTGAAGATAAAATTTGTTTTGACACTAACATTTTTCAACGTTCCTGATGTTCTCCTGTATTGTATCGATATCAAATGTACTTGTAATTATACAAAGCAATTTAAGATAATCAGCATACAACAGTGGTATGGCCTATTTTACCTGTTTGCATATATCATTAATAAATATATTTAAAAACAATGGACCCAATGGTGACCCCTGAGGTATTCCATTACCAACTGATTCTTTTGATTATTATTTAACCTGGAATGTTCTGTTAGACAGATAACTTGCAAACCATAGGTGACAGACCAACTAATTTCAGTTAATTTAATAAGATAAAAGTTCTTACCAGTGTCGCCTCTTTGGACAAATTAATTTATCGCATTGCTTTCTGTATAGTATATTCCTTTGTATAAAGTGAGTCACTTGACAGAAGTTGGTGAGTATAGATTTATATTTAATAAAACCAGGTTGATTGTCGTGAATAATAAAGGACTCAGATCCACAAAAAATGGCCGACGAAAAGAATGAAGTATCCCGAATAAAAAAAAAATAGCACATTTGGAGATGAAAATTGATCCCAAGTACTTATGGTAAGAATAAATGTCTTTAGACCTGAGCTAACAGCCCCGTGATATCACTTAATTTATACAGTGCGGTCTCCATTAGACGAACTGCATGAATAAAAAAAAAACAACTATTTGACAGTAGAACACAACAATGTACACAGATATGCACGAGATTTGTTGTATTTCCAGTACTTTTTATTACTTACTTGCTTTCAAAGACACTGATGAAATTATTGTATAAGTCAATACGACTTTTGCCCTTGTTGAGTTCATTATGCTTTATGAATGTCTCCAATTTCAGGGTCAATTGATGCCACAACCTGCAACAAACGTAATAAAAAGGTTCATTACTACACAGTGTAAAATAGTCGGCTCTTGTAACACACAGAAACAACATCCATGAAAATACACACACCCTTACTACACAAAAGATGACAGAAATTTTTAATACCGGAAGTCAGTCAGTCTCATGTAACACAATGAATAAAGGAATAATACATAGCATACATGACGCAGAGTTTTTTCTCGGAGCTATCTTATACAAGGTCTGTGCTAAAAAGTAATGAAATGAATTTTTATTTATGACCTTTAGGCACCTATGGCTGAGGCTCCAGGATAGGGGACGGAAAACTTACGAAAAAGACCTAAGTTGAAGATAACACCTCAACATTTACCTGGTGCGACTGAAGAAAAAAACATGGAAAAACTTCAGTGAGGTTCGGCAGCCGCTGGACTTGAACCCACGAACTCCCGATTTCTAAGCCAATGAGCCACAGCCGCTCGGTTCCAAAAAGTACATGAGAATCATGAGTTTACGCACCGCACAAAGGTCAGTAAAGTACGGATTGACAAAGGTGGAAACCATGTATCTAGTTTGATTTCGGTAGTTGAGTTCGCGCCGTTTACCAATTAGGCCGTTTCGGAGGTGCGTAGTATTTTATGTTACTTGTAGTGCGTGAAACGCAGAGTTTGGAGCAGCGTTACGAGATAAATTTCTGCAGTGAGTGAGCCTCGGAAATGATACGTGTTTTCGAGAAACCTCCTACAGCCACAAGATAGAGATCAGACTGGCTTATTTCCCCAATCACCTAGATTAAAAAAAAAAAAGTGAAAAAAAATCAAGAGTGAAATTCAAGCTCATCTTTTTGTTATTATTATTACAAGGGAGTTTTTACAAGGAATCTGAGTAACAGGAACAGACCTTTAATCAACCAAAACCGGTGTTGTAAGCATCCGCCGTGAAATTGCAAAACATGTGAATTCTCCATCCTCAACTACTCAATGTTCGCAGTCATAGATCATTTGCTGTGCAAGAATTTTTTGAGGCTTAAAATCGTATCACAGCGCTATCTTACCGACCGTACAGCCCTGACTTGACTCCATGTGATTTTCTTTTTATTTCCCAAGCTGGAAACCCCACCTCAAAGGTTGGGACAGTTGAAAACGTCGAGGGTTTTAAACAACATAAGAAAAGAAGACTTTCTTCACTGCTATTAAGAGATACAGAAACGTTGGAATCGTTGTATTAATCACAAGGACCCATTTTAAAAGGGATAACTTGTACATGCATTATGTTCAATAAAGGGTAAGTTTTCACTTCATTTTCAATACTTTCCGGACAGTCCCTGTATTTATGTAAGTGTTACCATATAGAAGCCCAACAATGGTTTCAAGCAAAGACAGACTTTCTTGATTGGACTTAAAATCAGCTGAAAACTGAAGATGCATAGTCAGGAAGCAAAATAAGAGAAGAACAATAATGAAGACAAAACTGCTGAGGGTATTGGCTGGGGAGGAACTGTATAGAAAAGGATGCAATTGAAAGTACTTTTAGGAAAAAAGAGGAAAAGGAAGAAGTTTGATTCAAGGAAAGTGTAAGACTGGGATAAATGAAGAAGGTTCAACTTCCCTTGAAGGACCTGTCGCTGTCGCGACAACATTAATGATGGTTCTTGTGTTAGTGCTATGATTTTTTTATATCTGTTTAGGAGTTCGTTCTTTGCGTATGATGTCGCATCAGAATAACATCCAAAACAGAGAAAAATCTAAGCAGCAGCCGCTCCAGTACCTTGTATGGATGTTTCTATTTCAGAAACAGAGAAATATGACCTTGGAATATAAAAGGAATAGTAAAATGCTAGCCACTCGAGTGATGTCTCCATAGTGTAGTGGTTAGAGTGATGCACTAACCTGATAAGTGACATTTAAATTGAATTGTATTTATGGCCTTCAGGCATCTACGGCTCAGGCCGGATAGGGGAGGTGTCGCCTAGGACCTATGATGAAGGTGCCTTTCTGGCAGTTGCCTGGTGTGACTGAGGAAAAGCCCTGGGAAAAACGTCAGTCAGAATTGTCGGCCGCTGGATTCGACCCCACGACTTCCCGAATGCTACGCCAACGCTCTACCACTGAGCTGCGGCGGCTCGGGAAGTGATATTTAAAAAAAAAAATTAATATGTGCTACCAAAGCATCTTACAAGTGCCCAGTTGAGTATTCGAAAAAAAAATAGTTCTCCGGAAATAATATTTAGTTAGATTCATGCATGCACTCAGAGAATTTGCATGGTTCCAAATTCGAATCACGCCGCAGACCGCTGTAAAATATACAAAGTAGCTCATACCGGGATGGGTTAGGTACAACATGGGGAAGGTATAGTACCTTTCGTAAGGTATCATCCCGGCTTGGTGAAACTGACAAAATAAATAGAAAACCTGTCAGAATGGTCGGCCACGGGGTTCGAACCAGCCTAATTACTCACTGCCCATCCGAAATCCGCGACGTTACAGCCTGGATCGCGAGTGCTGGGTCCGCTAACTTGACCTTCTCAACTTAAGTGGGTGGTATACTGCGAAAATAGTGTCGATTTTTTTTTTTTTTTTTTTTTTTTTTTTTTTAAGAACTTACAAAGAAATCAGTGAAATGAAAAAATCACTCCAGTGATTACGTGAAAGAGTGATGATAACTAGTCCGCCCAATACATTACTGACTAGGAAAATTACGGGAATATTTTGCGACGCCCTCTCCAAAAGGAACTTTTACCATGAAAAGTCCACTGCACATTACGTTGAGTAAGAATATGAATTCCTCTGTTCATAATAATTTTATATTTCTCACCACAAAATCTCAGTTTATGCCCTTGTACTTAGCTTATGAAGATCCTTTTGCAGCCCTTGAGTACGTTTCTTAAAATACTGCCAAACATCCCTGCAACACAGAGTGGTGATTGTGGACTGGAAGTTTACAGGTAGAAATAATAGGAGGCCGCGAAATGGAGAGCCCAAAATTAGATGGTGGAGACTGAAAGAAGAGAAACTAAGAAAATTTTTCAGGGAAGAGGTTTTCGAAAGAATAAATCTGAAAGAAGAGGATGTGCAAAAACGGTGGGATGTGAACAGTAGGATCACGCTAACGGCCGCAGAGAAGACTTTGGGTAGAACTTCTGGAAAGAGCCCCCTGCAGGAAAAGAGACGTGGTGGTGGAATGACGAAGTGCAAGGAGCTATTAAAGCGAAGAAGAAAGCTAAAACAAGATGGGATGCTTCAGGGACAGAAGAAGATAAATGTAGCTTCAAAGCGGCTAATAAGGAAGCAAGAGGGCAGTGGCTACAGCAAAAGCGCAAGCCTGGGATGAACTGTATGACTAACTTGAAACACCAGGTGAAGTGAAGAAGCTATACAGGTTAGCAAAAATCAGAGACAAGACAACAAAGGATGTTACCCATAGTAGGTAAATTAAGGATGACCAAGGATTAGTGCTTACCGATAAAGACGATCAAAGAGAGATGGGCCGAATATTTCGAAACGCTCCTAAATGAAGAAAATCCTAGAAAAGTTCTTAACGACGGAACCCCAAATCCTGGACCAACGCCAAGAATAAACCGAGAAGAAGTAGAAAAAGCAGTAAAGAAAATGAAGACCGCGAAAGCTACAGGTCCTCATTGCATACCAGTAGAAGTGTGGAAGAGTTTGGGACCAGAATGTATAGATATTGTATGGGATCTGATGCAAAAAAGTCTATAACAAGAAAAAATGCCGACTCAGTGGAGAGAGAGTGTTATTGTACCAATTTTTAAGAAGGGAGAGATACAGGATTGTGGAAACTATAGAGGAATCAAGCTAATGTGTCACACGATGAAGATTTGGGAGGAAATTATAGAAGGAATGCTAACGAGAAGAAACGTCAATAGGAAAAGAATAATTTGGATTTATGCCAGGAAAAAGTACAACGGACGCAACTTTTAGATTAAAACAAACTATGGAGAAGCATCAGGAAAAGCAAAAAGGATTGCATATTGTCTATATTGATTTGGAGAAGGCCTACAACAGAGTACCACGTCAGGAAATATGGAAATGTTTGAAAGGAGTACCAGACAAATATGTCAAGATAATCCAAGATATGTATACAGGAGCTTAAACTCAGGTAAAAAATAGTGTGGGATCGATACGCCAAATTCCTGTTATAGTTGGATTACACCAGGGTTCAGTCTTAAGCCCGCACCTCTTCAACGTAGTCATAGATGTTGTAACTCAGGATGTGAGATGAAGACCCTTGGTGTAGTATCATGTTGGCCGATGATATTGTACTATGCAACACTAATAGGGGAGAACTTGAAAGGAAAGTAGAGAGTTGGATGAAGTCGCTGGATGATAGAGGCCTAAAGATTAGCAGAAAGAAAATGGGGAAGTGATGTTGCAGGAAGAACGACTGAATAAAGTGAAAAGTTCTAAATATTTAGGCTCATCTGTTACTGGGAATTGCGATTTCGACTCTGAAATAACACACAGAATGCAAGAGGGATGGCGAAATTGGAAGAAAGTAAGTGGCATTCTCTGCGACCGAAGAATCACGGCGAAGAATAAAGGGATGATTTACAACACACTGATTAGACCAGCAATGATATACGGAGCAGAAACATGGCCAATAAAGAAAGCACAAGAAAAGAGATTAGATCTCACAGAAATGAGAATGCTACACTGGATGTGTGGGATAACAAGAAGAGACAGAGTGAGAAATGTGAGAGAAAGAGGTACAACCAAAGTTGTAGAGATATCTCAGAAGATAGAAGAAGACTGCAGTGGTATGGACATGTAATGAGGAGAACAAATGACTATGTAGTCAGAGGAGTGATGGTAATGGAAGTGGAGGGCAAGAGAGGTAGAGGGAGGCCAAGGAGGAAATGGATGGATAGGGTTAAGAAGGAGAATGGTTTGTCAGGGGAAGAAGTTCACGACAGGGCTTTGTGAAGAAGACCCATCAAACGTCGACCCCACGTAGGTGGGAAAAGACGGAGAGAAAAAAAATGCTTCCTCTTAACGCAAGAAATACTATCCATTCAAATATGATTCAAATATATGCCCTTGTATACACAAGAAAAATAATATTGTCTAAACGTTACGAAGGCTTATAAGATTAACAGTTACCGATGAAGGTGTACTCTCTGATATTATACTTAACAGCACACATACACTTCTATGATGATTTCGGCGTTAAAATAAAAAAGGTGAACTCAAGTGTTAGCGAAGTTACTGACTATATGCACTTTGTACACGGGTACAAATACTTGGGTTAGCAGTACTTTATGGCCCTGAAAACATAAAATTTATAGAAGAAAATAACATTTCCAACTGTGAAAACGCAAAATATAACAAAGTATGAAATGAAAGAACGAATAGTACGTAGTACTATTTTGCTGTTTGGGGGGGGGGGGGGGGGGGGGAACAGGAACATGGACTTAGTACAACACATCACATGCTTCGCGTAGAAGAAAGAATCTCACTTTAACAACATTACGTCCGTAACACCAAGTGACGCCATTACCATTCCTTAACATGCCACCATGTTTGCATCTTTTGATCAAATCTAGTAAGAAACTAACGACATAATAACTACAGATGGCAATTCGTAACACTTTTCCAATTGCTGGCTGTCGCTAGGGATAAAGTGTAGTTTCTGGAAGTCAAAAACTTACATGAGAAATATAGGGCCGATTACAAAAACGAAGCTATACCATAGGCTAAGCTAGTGCATTTGAAAATTGATGTTTAACCCTAAGTCTAACTTGGACAAAGACTAAACTCAGTCTTTGCAATCGTCCCTTAATGTTTGCAACGTGTTTGGAAGTGTGAATTTAGAATGAAAGAGCAGAAAGTCAGAGAAACTATATAAGTGCTTGCGTATTCAGGCTGAAAGCATCGTGTGTAGGTGTTTATGGAGCTGTGCATCGCATACTGTCCCGCGATTTTTGTAGCAAAAAAGGGCGTCATTCATGACGTCATTAGTTTCCTTGGCACACCGCCATGTTTCTGTGTACTGATCAACTCGAGTGCGTATGTAAGGAAATAATGACACAGCTTTTTCGTAATACTTTTTGGATTGTAGGATGTCGCTTGGTATAACTCCGTGAGTTATTTAACCCGGAAAAAATCGTTTATACAGTAAAATATTGTACAATAAGAAAAGATAAAATTTATTGTAAAGGCGGTAACAGCACTATGGCTTACGCGAGTCCCGAATATGATACAATGGCTGGATATTATAAACTCCACCACAATCGTCGCTAGGTGTTCATAGAAGTATCTGTTATATTTGCAAAGGAATTAATGCTATAGAAAGTGCATGTTACTTAATAGTTGCATATAATAATTAGCAGTATTTTGTTAAAAATTTCACAAAAACAAATTCCACCGCAAAATTAGCATTTAAAACATAACATTAAGTTCTTTGATAGTGAAACTTCTAATTTACCACATCTCCTTAACTATTTCAGACATTATATGTTGTAACAGTGACAAATGAATGACAGACGGACCTAACCGGCAAAACGTGTCAAGTCATCCCCGATCTACATATTACAAACTCGTATATAACTACGTCTACAAGATATGTATTGATAAAGAAACCATATCTGTATCTAAATACGCACTTTTTGTTATATAACTCTTCAAGTTTCGCCCATTCTGCTGCGAATAACGGATCTGTAGTCTCGCTTTGTTTACTATTAAGGTACTGGTGAACATCCTTTCCTCCAAAACCTGACATTTTGTTCTCACTGAAGTTCCACTATTCACTCACACTATTTAAAGCACCAGACGTAAGACTACTTTTTAAATATTCACATAAATAGTGTAGTAAAGTAACGCAGGTTAAACAACGAAGTTACAAGAAATGAGTTTCGCACATCAACATCACTTCGCCAAACTCTCCCAGGGGGAGCCCTTACGAGTGTTACACGGAGAACAGTGCCCATTGGTTGAGGCACGAGTTACGTCATCGTTTGGACTCTAGGAGACAGTATTCTTTCTCTGCAACTATTCTGGCTCAATAAAATCTTAAAATTTACTATGTGGAATCTAATTATTTTCTTTATTAACTGTATTAATAAGGAACGATTCGTTTGGAAGGATACTAAAATGAAATTTATGTAATTTACAAATTCAAATGCGAACCAAAGCTTAAATTTTAACAAATAATTATGAAAACATTTACAATTAATGTTACGCCCCGCATACCTGACATCTCCTGACCAAAACTTAAAGAAATGGTCTTTTTACTAGTTAAACCCAATCTTCGTACAAGATAACAGTAACAAAAATAATGTTAACGTATCACTGAACAACATTTGGGGCCGATTTTGAATCAATGAATTAGTATTTGAGACATATTGCTGACATTTATCTTCCTTGCTGTATTTCACTCGTATTTGTTTTATTTTTTAAAACAGTCATAATTTTACTGAAAGTACATTATTGTTATTTATTCTTTCCTGTGCTTTTATGTATTCCTATCGTTCTAAATTAGCTTATCAAGCTGTTAATAGCATGTAAATAAATA
The DNA here is from genome assembly GCA_022664845.1 of Lepisma saccharinum. Taxonomy (NCBI): domain Eukaryota; kingdom Metazoa; phylum Arthropoda; class Insecta; order Zygentoma; family Lepismatidae; genus Lepisma; species Lepisma saccharinum. Next base: position 10,024 of record JAGDQP010004585.1, on the reverse strand, counting down.
AATACATACATGCATAAATACGTATTATTATTATTATAATTAACCGAGCACCGTGGAGCCATGGTAATGTGCTGCTACCAAAAGCCGATCTATCCAATCGAAATCTCGGGACAGACCATCCTAAGTGCGAATTTTCCTTTTTCTTCATCAGTGTTTCAAAGCAACTGCCGGAATGGTACTTTCGTTTTGACCACGGCACCTTCTTTCCATATTTACTTTTTCATCGTTTAATTTTGTTGTTTGTAACCATGTATAATTAATTTTGGACTGTATTCGAAAATATTAAAAATAAAAATAAATAATAAATAAATGTTATTCCTAGAATTTTAATAATTATTATTATTATAGTGAAATGAGAAACGCAGAAAGACATATTCCTCGAGTTATACTTATGCTGAAGCGTCATAATTGCATGTATGCGCCATTTTAGTGACTTTCAACTTCTACATTATACGAGTGCAATGCTTATTAAAATCCATAAACATACATGCCCAAGGCGGGTTCGACTACTTCGGTCATCGATTTGAAAGCGTATCGGGAATAAAAAAAAATTTACTACTGCTTCAGCATAAAATAAAATGTATGCCCATGTATAGTATACATTCTCGAAATATTGCCAATAATGTAATTAACAACATTCAAGAAAATGGCGGTTTATATCCTTTTTTTTTTCTTTCGGAAACGAAAGAATTATATACATAACTTTTCAATCTTATTTTTTCTCAGCTACAATACAGAACACGACCAGAAACTAAGGCATGTTTAAACCGACGTAATGTGGGTCTATTGGACAATATCAGACACGTCAACCTAGAGAAGTTCGAAGGCGGGAGAGTTGCCAATCTGGAAGGAAGGAAATGCGGGAGCTTACTGAGAAACTAAGCAACATGGTAAAGAGTTACAACACAAACGTTAAACCACAGAACACAGATGTTAAATCTTCTAACCCAGAATCTCTCTCGCATGTTTTAGTTTCCCACGCATTTAGCGTGAGAGTTGACATGTCTGCAATATAAAGTTGTTGAAGAAATATTTTTATACAATTTTAAAATTTATTATATATCCAAGGAGTAGATTATGGAAGCGGCCGTGGCGATAAAGTACCATCCCGGCATTTACTTGTAGGTCAGGAAAACTTTTTTTAGGACGGACGGTTTAAAGATTCAAATCCAGATCTTTCCAACTGCTCAACGAGCAAACTATCATAGCTCCAAGCTCCATTTATTATCACTCAGCTTATACATATACCGTAATAACATTCATATTTAAATATATTTCGTTTGTATATATTTCAAATGACAAAAGAAGCAAAACAAAGGATCCTGTACTAAATACTTTTTGTAAGTGGTTGGTAGTACAGTTATACCCTATTTGCAGTTTCGCTTCTAAAAGTTGGACGGTATCAATGCCAGTTAAATATATTCATATGTGGAGGGACACCTGCTCGTAACTTTTTTCTTAAAGGTCAGTTTAATGACAGACCGTATCTCTTGCATAGTTCTCTAAAAGGAAATGTACGTAATACATTTTAGAGGAATTAGCGTTAAATTTGTCCTTTCTTTTACATACCAAAATCTACTCCTTCCTCGTATTTTCATCTTTAGAAAGCATGACATCTAGCATCTTCATTGTTAAGTTCTGTATTTTTACAGTTTGCAATTGCATATTTGTTATTATTATTAATCATTTAAGCACATATGTACATTGTACAATTTATATACACACAATAAAATATATAATACACATATATACACGAAATACATTTATTTAAGTTCATAGAAAAGTGTACTGTAATAATCTAGCCTGCGTGTTAACCCACGCAGACAGAGAAACTACACACAGGTGTCCAAACCGTGACGTCATTGAAAGAGAGTCCGCAGTTGAACATCAGCGCGCGTAACGTTAAGGGCCTACCTAATAATACTTTAGCTATCTTGAAACTCTCCAACACTGGCTCGCGGAAGAAATTAATCTCGGAAGTATCGTCAAATTAGCATTGAGCTCAGCAACAAGCAGCGTATCCAACAGTTAGACACCTCCAGCACAATGACGTCAGCGTAGGGAGTGAATCAGCAATGGGAATGGATAACGCATAGTACTGTACTTAATAACTTCTTTTTGGAATATTTTCCTTCAGTTCCTTACAAAGAAATAATCGAATCTGACTTTCAAACCTATATCCGTGAATTGTTTGAAATGTTTAAACTGCGTATTGTTTTCATCGTGTTTTCAAAAGATACTCAACTTATTAAAGACTAAGGGCTCATTTACAAGCAAGCCTGCATTGCTTGCTTTACATGCTATTTGGGTGACTAGTCAGTAGAACACACAATAAAACACGTGATTCAATTGGCTACTCACCCAAATCGCACGCAAAGCAAACAACGCAAGCTTGCACGTAAATCAACCCTGACGGCTTTTTCAAGCCCGCTTGCATAGCTTGCGATTAGGGTGAGTAGCGAATTCAAAAATGTCATAAAACTACACCACGAAACATCACGTTTTTCAATTGGCTACTCACCCTAATCGCAAGCAACGCAATCGGGCTTGAAAATGAGCCATAACAGTGTATTGCGAAACGTTTGATCATCTGATTGAATTTAATTGGTCGAATCATGTGGGGTCGTATCACCAATCGATTAATCCGATCGTTGTTAAACTTGTTAACCTAAAGCTTAAAAAACCGCAGCGGAAATATTTGATATTCATTATCGAAATTACAACTTGTTTAATGAGGAAACTTTCCTTCAAAATGCGTAGGCATTGAACTGGAAACAAATTGACGCGCACAGGAAACTTTAGATAGTAAAATTTATTTGCTTGAAAGCTCGGTAACTAGTCTCTTCGATCTGTATGCGCCAATACGGACAGTTAGAATTGCAAAGAACAAATTGTCGTACATCTCTAGTAATACCAAGCTTTTAATAATAATACACGATCGTGCGCGAAGTGAGTTTAAACGCATTAGGTTGCAACAGCACTGGGATGAATATAAAGAACTTCGTAACTTTACTACTGCAGTAATACAAGATAAGTCTGCTTACTATAATTGTGTAAATTGTGTTCAAAATATCATAGATACGTGGAAGGTACTACGTGCATTGGGAGTAGGCCGCAAAAAACTCGTGTTTGGAATGTTCTGAACAACTAAATGACCTTAACCTCATTCTGCCGTCAGTCCAATCTGGCTTTCGTCAATCACATAGCACTTTCACTGCGTTGTTAGATATTACAGATACTGTATTGCTTGCACTAGATGATGGACATGTCGCTATATTAGTTTTATTGGACCTTCCAAAAGCATTTTAACTTGTCCATCACTATGTTCTTTTAGCAAAATTGGTATATTATAACTTCTCCGACAACACCCTAAAATGGTTCAGATCGTATGTTAAATCGAAAATAACAAGTTACTTTGCAGATCCACCATATCAAGTTTCTGAAGTCATTCTTTTTGTTAGGGGTGTACCAGAATATACTTTTTTCTAGGGCCATTATTGTTCATTTTATATTCCACGGTATCAGTTGTCAAATATGCAAAAATTCACTGTTACGCCGATGATACACCCCACATAGCACTGTTTCTTGATTCAAGGTTGACAGTCCCTTGATTTTGCCTTGTTATGCTTGACGTGATACGACAAGTACATTTCAAGCTTGATTAACCCTTAATTTTTGCTTGATAAAAAATGCTTGATCTAACAACCCTATGCCAAGCTTGATTATTCCTTGTCTAAACAAGGCGCTTCGTGCCTTTCATGATTCAAGGGTGATTCAAGCCTGAATGTCAGCTTCGGAACATTGCCACAGAAGCGCCACGTTAGCGTCACGTGACTTGCCATTTCAAACAAAGGCGCCATCTTAATTTGATACCAGAAATGGTATGAAAGTTAATGTTCAGAAGAAACAAAGATGAAAAAGATGGCGTTTGGCTATAGGCCTAGTGTATTGGTGTGACAGTGAATCGGAAATAATAACTGGCTATTTCCATTAAAGCAACGTGGATTGCACAGTGCTAATCGCTTGTGATAAGGGCGTAAATAAATAGTGTTAGTTATAGTAAAGAGTAGTGACCTTTACGAACAAAATAACTTCACATTTAGACATTAATATTGTCGTTACCAAGTGCTTCCATTTAAAACTTATAGAACAGTGAATAACAGTGAACAGTATAAAATACATTTAATTTGATGTGTAATTTAGGCCAAACTAGTAAGTCATACTTTACTAAATCTGTTCAAAAAGTGTTCCCACATATTATCTGCACCAATCAGAATGGAGGGTATAAACTGTATTAAAGAAAAAGATTCTACTCCTGTAAGTTTAGAACCTCGTCAAGACCAAGATTCAATGCAAGAGAAATGTAGCGGAGTTCCAGAAAATAAGGTAATAGAAATCCAATCTTCTTTTTTGCTTAACCCTTCAGAGGAAGTTATGCATGAAACTCCTTCAGTCTTTATGAATACTACTCAATTGCCTAACTTGACTCAAAATACTTCTACCTTAGTAGGTAATCAGAACCTTACTTTGTTGAATTCTGATTCAACATTTCAAAATGAATTAGGCGGAGATATGACGGATCCTACTTTATCTCGGAGAAATAATGCAGGGATAATATCAGAAAATGTAACTGTATTACCTTGTACTGCGGAGAGAATTGTTAATAATGAAGATTTTGGTAAAATACCGTATGAGTTTCCTGTACAAGATGTCCCCAGTCCTGCACGAACTGAAGATGCTTTAATACTCCTCCAAGCTTTTCAAAACAATTCACCATTACAAACAACTGCGATCTCAAATAATCTTAACCAAGTTACAGCCCAAGGGACTTTCATGGAAGAAATGGAGATTGGTACAGGAGAGAACCCAATTCCAACATTAAAGCCCCAATGTTCCTTACAATCTGTGCAAAATCAGGGGAACAAGGACCCGGTGTTGGAACGGTTGGCTCAGGAATATAATATAAATCACGAAATGAACGGTAAAATGGATGAAAGTAAAGCAGGCAGCATTATAGAAAGCAAATTGTCCTTGAAAAGGAAAAATCTTCCTCCGGAAGAGACGGAAGGCGATAATGCTTCTAAAAATGTAAAAAATCCGAAACTTTCGAATGCAATCAGATCTCAATATCCGTCACAAGATTACGTCTTTCCCTCAACGAATTCAGGACCATATTTAATTCTTTTATATAGTACGGAAAATGCAAATATTGGGGGATATAACACCTCGAGCACAGCCCAAAAAATTCAACGAGAAGGAATTAACATAGAACAAATTGAACCCCTCGGTAGATATGGGGTAAAAATTTACTTTAAGACAGCCAAAGAAGCCAACGCATTCATTCTGAATAAGAATCTTCAGGCTAAGCTTAATGTACGCGGTAGAATACCTAAAATGCTTGTACAAAGGATAGGGGTAGCCTACGGAGCTCCCTTAGAAGCTAGCCTAGAGGAAGTATTACAGAATACGGAATGCAATACTCCCATAGTAGATGTTAAACGTATGAAAAGGATGTTTAGAGGCAAACTAATAGACACCAGGTTGATGGAATATACTTTTGAAACGCAGACGCTTCCGGAAACGTTAATCTTATATAAACAAAGGGTATCAGTCCAACCTAAACGGAAAAAACTAATTCAATGCGATCGCTGCTACGGGTTTTTCCACCGGGCAATGGAATGCCGGGCAGAAAAAAAGTGCCCACAATGTGGGTTAGTGGGAGAACATCCGAAAGAATGCCCCCAACCTTTCAAATGCATCCTATGTAACAGCCCAGACCATATCATGGGAGAAAAGCCCTGTAAGGAATTGGAGAAACAGGAACAAGCAGTAGATCTCATGACAAGGGAGAATATCCCTTATAGCGTAGCCATTCGTAAAGTACAAGGGCTCCCGATTCACAGACAAGTATTCATTCGTGAACCATACTCTTCTATAGTCCAGCAAAGTATCTCTAAAAATTCAGATAATATTGTTCTCCCAGGAAATATGGATAAAAATAGTCAAAGTACAAAAAGCTCTAACAGTCAAGAATCAAAGAAGGGGACATCAAAATCTAAACCATACCAAAAAACTCCGGAATTAGTGCCGGAATCTTCATGGATTAAGAAAAATGTAAATGATCAAAATTCGAAAAAAGCAACTATTACAGTTATGAAGTCAATACCAACTAAGGCAGAACAAGATCAACAAAAATCTACAAAAAGTAGGCAGCATGTAATAGAATCTAAAGTGCAACATAACGATCAAGCTGACATGGTTATTCAAAATAACGAAAGTACATCCAACAATAGACATAATCCAACTTCATCTTCTTTACCCAGCCATTCTCCAAATTATAACACAATACCCAATTCTTCCATAAATTCCATAATTCGGAATCTCCTCATCTTTATCTCTAATATCCTAGACATCTTCCTAGAAAACCCTTACACTGAACAAGCACAGGACCTTATTTTTCAGACCCGAGAGATTCTGAGAGAGTTGGGAGGTTTGCTTTGTTGAGGAAAAAAAAAAATGTCCACTGTTCAATACAACAACAAAATTATCCATTGGAATGTTAAATCTTTCAATCAACGTAAAGATTTTCTTCTGTATTTAATCCAACAGATCAAACCTGCAGTCCTTTGCATTTCAGAATTATGGAGCGGGAAATATAATAATTTCCAAATTAAAAATTACAATTTTCATAGTTCGGAACTTAAACCACCAAAGATGGGGGTCGGCATATATATTCATGAAGATTTGGCTTGGGACCCCATTCCTATATCTGATAATCTTTTACTCATTAATAAATTTAATGTAGAAATTTGCGCCATAAGGACTAGGTTAGGCGGAACGATTTTTAATATTTTTTCAATTTATATTCCTTCAAACAAAATGACCTTGCAAATCCCACACTCGGCTTTACAGCAACTTTACGATTCAATCTCGGGTCCTAGTATTTTTCTTGGGGATTGGAATGCCCATCTTTCCGAAGTTGGAAATAATCACACTTGCAAATTTGGAAAGACAATTCGTGAATGGCTTGACACCAATCACTTAGTATTATTAAATGATGAGTCTATCACTCATGTGCCATCGAACGGAAACTCTCCCTCCTCAATTGATCTAGCGATATGTACTAATTCTCTATCCTGTAAAATGTATTGGGAGACATTCCAATCATTACTCACTAGTGATCATTATCCATGTATTGTTACGATAATAGACTCCAAACTAGAGGATTTCAATTCGGAAAAATATAGAATTCGAAAGTGGAAAATTAAACAGGGCAACTGGAATTTGTTTCGAAAGATCTTTGATTCGTTGATAGAAAATAAAATTCCCAAAATTGTTGATGTACATTTAGAATACTCCACTCTTTTAACAATTATCAATACAGCAATGAATACCAGCTGCCCTGTCTACACAAAAAAATCCAAACATAGATACCCAGGTTTGATATGGTGGTCGGATGAATGCCAAAATAGTTATAATGACAAGAAAACAGCGTTAGAACAATACTTAAAAAATCCAAACTCGGAAAATTTAATTAAATATAAAAAAAAACGTAGCAATCATGAAGAAAACGGTAAAATTCCACAAAAGAAAGGCCTGGCAATCTTTTTGCAATAAATTAAATATTCACACGAGCCTGTCTGAAGTCTGGAATATACTTAGAAAAGTTAAAAACCCTCGGAGAGCAAGTCCAAAACCTTTAGATAACAAATGGCAAGAAGAATTCATTCAGAAAGTTCAAGCACAAAATAACATACATGAAATTAATGAACCAGACAGAATGTTTACATTTACTCCAAACCGTTTTTTCGACAAACCCCTATATGTTCCATTCTCTGTGCTTGAACTACAATTAGAAATTAACAATCTTAACAATTCAGCCCCAGGGAAAGACCATATTGAAAATCTTATTTTGCAAAATATGTCGTCTCTAGGAATACAATGGATTTGCACATTATATAATAAAATATTCCTCACAGGCATCATCCCACAAGAGTGGGCTGATTATATTATGGTGCCCATCCTTAAGCCAGGAAAACCAGCGTCCTCAGGTGCGAGCTACCGCCCCGTCTGTTTGGCCTCCAATTTACTTAAATTATTTGAAAGAATGATTTTAAAAAGACTAGAATGGTTCTTGGAATCAAACCAAAAATTTTTAACCAATCAATTTGGTTTCCGAAAAAATACAGGTTCTCAAGATGCCATAGCTACAATTACATTAAATATACACAATAATCTCAGTCAGGGCAAAAAAGTACATGCGGTTTTTCTTGATTTAACGACAGCATTTGATTCTATAAACCCAAATATATTACTCGATATTATGATGCAAAATAAGATACCTTATCTATATTTAAAGATAATTCGCAACCTCCTTAATAATAGAAAAATTCAATTTTTCTTCGATGATCAATTAAAACAAGCTACGACGATTTCAACAGGTACATCCCAGGGCTCGCCGCTCAGTCCATTATTGTTCAATTTATATATGTCTCCTTTAAAATCATTTATTCCCCCTTGTTTTGAATTCATGCTCTTTGCAGACGATCTAGTCATAATGATTCCAGAGAAGAATAACAACCAAAATTTCACGAAACTTGAAAATTTCATTATTAAGTTGACAGAATGGTTTAAAAATAGAAATCTCAGCTTATCGGAGAGTAAATCAAAGATCATAACTTTCGGTACAGGTAAAGTAGACATACCTCCTAGATTAACAAATATTCCTGTAGTAAAATCAAATAAATATTTAGGCTTAACATTAGATTCAAGATTCACATGGCAACCACATATCAAAGGTATCACAAATAAAGCAAACAAAATAATAAACACGTTAAAGGCGCTCGCCACCAATAAATACGGAGGCCACCAAAACATAATGCTTCCTTTTATAAAAAATTACTTCATACCTTCTTTGGAATACGGAATTACAATGGCTCCAATAATCTCGGATTATAATTTAAATAAGATCGAGATTTTGTATCGAAGAGCGTTACGGGTAGCTTTAGGAGTAATGAATAGCCATCCCAACGTGGCAATTTATGCTGAGTCTAAAATTTCGACTTTTCAAAACCGTCGTACTTTACAAGCAACTAAATTCCTATTAAGAAGTCATCACATAAAAACACATCCGTTCAACAACGTTTTACAGGAAACCTTACAACTTAAACAAAAACGTAAAAGATTTCAAAATACGATATGGGAATTATTATTTGTTCAATTTTCAGAAGAACTAAACATTCTACATCGGTCCAACAGAAACCCTCTATTTAAAATTCTAAGCCCTCTAGCCCCTGATATTCCAATCCATTATCCTAAGTATAATCATATATCAGATTATCGGAATAAATGGGAAGGCTTTTATTTTTTATATGTTGATGGTAGCAAGAATGAAAATTCGGTTTCCAGTGCGATATGGGACGAATCGAAAAACTATGCACTTAAATACAAATTGCATCCCTTTCTTAGCTCATTCTATAGCGAGGCATTTGCCATTACGAAGTGTTTAGGATATTCATTACTTCTGAATGCAAAAAAAAATTCTCATACTTTCTGACTCAAAATCAGTCCTGCAATCAATGAATAGATCATATAAGAAATCGTTTAGATCACATCCACTTATTTATGATATTTTAGAACTTTATCATCTAAATGTGAGAATGGAAAAAGAAATCCATTTCTCCTGGATCCCAAGTCATAGGGGGGTTCACCAAGATTACGCCGACATATATGCGCGGGAAAGCCATCAACTTCCTAACGTTAACAAATCAAATCTTTACTATGTAGACCTTCTGCCTCGTTGTAAAATGAAAATCAAAGAGCAATGGTCTAACTACCTAGCAGAAGAGATACAAACAGGCACCTCTACTTTTCGTTTTTTCTTTGATAAACACTCTACAATTCCATGGTTCCGAAATATGAATGTCCCTCGACAGGTAATTCAAATAATCATAAGAGGACGCTCCAATCATACACGCTTAAATGATCATTTAGCTAGATTAAAAATAAAAAAAGAGAAAGAATG
>JAGDQP010004584.1:45591-75788 GCA_022664845.1 Lepisma saccharinum | reverse complement strand
TATTTCCTTTTATTCTTTTCTACTTTTCAAAAATGCTCGGATTGAATGAAATACGTTGCAACATTCATATATATGTAATGTATACACGCATTTCGAAATTTTACAGAAAGTAAAACGTTCAACCGAAAACTGGCTGAATGTAGGTTAATCCAAAAAGTGGAGGCAGCTCAGCTGCCTCCATTTTTTGGATGAACGTTGTGTCTCCCATTTTTACAGTGTACATATATAGGGCAGTATTATTCGTTGCACAGAATAAAGAATTATTTATTTAAACCAAGAATGTTCACAAACATTATATCCGTCAAACCAATAACCTGTTCATTGTCTCTCAAAATTATGCTGGCTTCCACAAATCTACATATGTAAATTGCCTATAAATATAAAATGTATACCAAACCTAAATATATTTAAATCTGGGCTGGGTTGCAAGAAAATACATAAGTGTAAAATCTGACTTAAGTCAGACCATCGAGCTTTACATAATACTGGAGTGACTACTTAGTGTTAAAGATAGACGACAGAGCAAACGTTTAAACTTGTTTGCTCGCTTCCAGTCTAATCCAATGTGGACCAAATTTTCAGTTCTAACTCAGTTTTATACGCTTCTTATCGCTGTGCGGCCTGTTTTTTAATTTAAGTAGTCACTCCAGTATTATGTTGAGTTCGATGGTCTGCTTACGACAGATTTTACACTTAAGTATTTTTCTTGCAACCTAGCCCTGAACTTTACATTCCTTAAGAACAAATATTACTATTGTGTAGAGGATTTCTTAAATGATATGTAAAATTTGTGTTTACTCTGTCACGCATGTTATACTTACTCGAGACACAGCCTAAGCATTGTAAGTCTATGCAGAAGAAATAAATTATGAAATTATGAATTATTCTAAGGTAAGTGTTACATCTGTTTCAATTGGCTATTCACCCAAATCGCATGCAAAACAAGCAACGCAAGCTTTCATGTAAATCGGCCCTAAAGATTATTACCAGGAATTAATATTGCTTTTGTCACTTAGGGCTGGATTTTATGAAAGTTTGCGTTACTTGCTTTGCGTGCGATTTGGGTGAATGCCAATTGAAACACGCGACACACTTATGGTAAGTCTACATTAGGTCTTGTTGATCAACATGTTTGGGTTCGCGAGGATTATCTAAAGACCGTCATAATCTTCCATTTTCACTCCACTTATACTTGGTACGTTCATAAATTGTCACGGTCTTTAGATAATCCTCGCGCGCACAAACATGTTGATCAACAAGGTCTAATGTAGACTTACCATTACCTTACAATACAACACGCAATAAAATATGCGTTTCAATTAGCTACTCACCCAAATCGCACGCAAAGCAAGCAATGGAAACTTTCATGAAATACAGCCCTTATGGTTGTTCAGAAATAAAATGATGAAGCTTTCTATTTTAATTTTCAACTTATCAGCTCTCAATTTCTTTAAATTTCTCAATTTATAATCCTGAGTATATCAATTTGTTTATGGGTGTCTACTGGTGGATGTATAATGGCGTCAAGGGTTTTACGTAGCTGAGACTTCATGCCTCTAACCTCTGTTTTTGACGCATGCAAGCATGCTAGGTGCGCCATCTGTAACTCCTGTTCCTTTTTGAGTGGAGTCGGCCATTGTTCTTGACGTAGCATAAAGGTGGAAGGGAAATCGGGAAACATCCAGGATGGTATGTATTTGTTTGTTATTATAATTATACATTATGTTCCTAGGTTCCTTTTACTGCAGAATATAAACTAAATGTTATATTTTAGAAATAAATAAGCTTTAGCGAAATGACAGATTGCGTGTTCAATGTCTGAGTTGTGCATGACAAGTTTTCCTATGTATTCAACGTGTTACGTGTTATTGCACAACTTGCAGTATTCTGTCTTTTATTGTTGATGTGGTCCTGTTGCTGTAATGTCTATTTTTATAGGAACAGCGAACAAAAAGGGGATTGATACTGTTAATAATTAACGGTATTGCCTACGTTTGACCTTAAGCTACGTGTAAGATCCATACCGTTGCACAATAATTACTGTTTCGATTGGAGTTACCGGCCCCTCATTACATATACTGCTGTTACTGAAACTAACATGATTTGGGAGTGCATTTGGAATACTTAATGTGATGACAGTTGACTTTGGCACTGTAATTATCATCATATTGGTCAAGTTGAAAACGTGACCCAAAAATGTGGTGGTGCGTAGTCGGTGTTCGCGATTTTCACACTCAGCACACACGAGTTGATTACTTATTTAGTAATGTTTTCCACTACAATACGTATAAATAGGTTAGATGCCGTGCGTATAATGCAGCGTACGTGATGAACAAATTTTGCGTATTGATTTACAGTGAATATTGTAACGATGCTTTATGCAGGCATTTGGCAACGTTTTACCAGTATGCAACGGAGATTTTTCCTATTTGCCCTCCACTATGCTTACTGGTGGCACACTAGGGTGAATGTACGAGTTTCCGAACTGTCAGTTTTACTCAAATGCAGAAAAAAAGTAACTTAAAAGAGCCCACGTTCTAGGCATGTAGAACCTGAGAAAGTTGTCAAAACTCCGTAAATGTCATAAGCAAGTAAAAAAAAAATCACCCTTGGTAATAAAAATAAATGCCTGCGTTAGGGTATAACGGGGTAATTACCCCGTTGGGGGGGGGGGGGGTCTACATAAAATTCCAGATAAAAAGTTAAAAGTGTGTGTGAATGCAACTTGCATGTTAATCATATGCATCACACAGCACCCATTTTTGTCTTTACTGACGTAAAAATTAACCAAATTCCAGTCGTCGTGTTGGTACAGGTGGGCTTTCAGGAGAATTGTTAAATTTACTGTAATGTTGAATTCTACAGTGATTGTTACAACCTAATAAACTGAACAAAATTAAAAGTCCTTGATTTGGAGATAAATGATATTGATATTTGAAAAACACATTTTTGGTTCTACTTCGGCAGACGGTTCTACGAAATTGAGAATATACAGGTGAAATACAGTATTAAGTATCTGTACGAAAAAATGAGAATCTGAAAGTTACATTTGAGTGACATTGAAACGTAACGCAACCAACCTAAACTAACTAAAATTTTCAGCCATTTCGAAAAAAGTGGTAAACTAACCAAACCTATCTGCTCTAACCTTAAGGTAACCAACCTAAAGTAACATCAAAATTTGATAGAAAGGTCAGCTAGTGCGAAAACGAATTGAAAAGTTTAAAATCTGTAGAACCGTCTGCCAAAGTAATGTTTTTTTTTTGTGTGTAAAATCGTGTTCGTGTACATTATAAAAAGCGTGGGGAAAATTCTGATAAAAGTTAAATAGGAGGTTGCATAGCCATTTGCTTTTATCGCTTCCTAACATCTGTTCATGGAATTAACAAGACATTGGTATTTGTGGCGTAATTTCTGTAGAACTACACGCATTAATTCTTTTGAGGAAACTTCTTTGGGGACACTTACTTTAAGCATATGCCACAAGTGTTCCAAAAGGTTTTAAATCTGGAGGTTAGGCTGGGTGCAGTTTAGGAATATTAAAGACAAGCTATCTTTAACGTCAGGAATATGCCTTGGATCGCGATCTTACTGGAACATGAATGTCCGTCAATCCCATTTTAGCTACACTCGGCTAAACATTTTGCTTCAGAATGTCGACGTAAACCCACTTCTCCATATTGCCGTATATAAAATAAATGTTCCCACCCCCATTTGCTGACACAGCCCCAAATCATTATGTGGCCTCCAACATGCTTAACGGTTGTGATATTAAGTTTCATTAACCTTTCACCATACCCAGTGGTTGCAATAAAAACCAGTCTCATTAGACCACACTCCATGGGTTCTTCCTAGTAACGAATGGCCTTTTCCGTAACTTCGACAATGATAACCATATTTCCATAAGACTTCCCGTACAGTTTGATTTGACATCTGACACTTCTGCCATTATTCGGACTTCCCACGTCTTTAATCGAGAATTTCCCTTTACCTTGCGTACAAGGAACTACTTCTGTCTCAATTTAACTTCCGTCACATCGGTCGTCTTGGCAGGTTTTTGGTGGTGCCACAATATTTGAATTTACGTATTAACGATATAATGAAAGGTTGAATGTGGTTTATTGACTTGCGTACCAATTTCACGAAATATCACAAAGCATCACTAAGCTCTTTCCTTGGCCACATTTTATGCACCAAGCGACGAAAGTATCTGAACAAGCAACGAGAGTGACGACTGTTTTTTGTCCGTAACTTCAAGTGTACAAACAAGACTGTTAAATCTAATATTTTCAGAAAATGTTACTTCAAAGGAACATATAGTTTAATGTTCCCAGTTTTTATAACAACAAACACCATATGACATTTTCCCCTCCAAACAGGTAATACGTTTTCTTTATGCTTTATTGGAAATGTGAATTATGCTTTGCACGTACAATTGAATTCGCTGGCTAAGAAATAAACGATTTCTGGTGCATATTATCCTGTTTCGCCCTAGTTGGGCAGTACTAGGGATAATTTAAGCCTGGTTGTACTTCACCTAAACTTCTTTTCGTTGTCATCGGAAACTCACTCGCAAAAGCTTCACACCAAAAATGTTCATCCGAACCCAAGGAAAGAAAACTGGGTGGTTGCGAAGAAGTGTTTTTAAATTGGAATCCATTCTGTAATCTAGACTCTTGAAAGAGTGGTAAGACTTGCTACCTTATAGTCAGTGTTTCTCGGTGGCGACACAAGGTTCAGAGCTAACGTTATACTGTAGGTTCCGCCCTTACATTTTATCCGATAAGAAACCATTGGTTCGACTTTAGGTAAGGACCAGGGATGTAATGTCAAATTTTTAGGTGGATATACGCTTCGCTTGTTGTAACTTAAACCTTTCGCTTACTATCCCATATACCTGCGTATTTCATCGAGCAGAACACCTATCACCATCAGCATGTAAAGTTGAAATCTGGTCATCTTCCCATTATGCAATGCCTTTTCTGATGACCGAAAACTGGTGCCATACACTATTAACTTCAGTTATCAGCCTAATGACCTTGTACTGGCTCCATACCAAGCTTTTGTACTAGTAATCCAGGCACGCAATATCTGCCATAATCAACGAACATATTTCAGTCTGTATCGACTGATAATGCTTCCTCTTTCAACGAGTATTCGTTTATCTGTGGCCAACACCTGTATCTTAATGTTAAAAGCTTCATCGATACATAAATGCACTTCCTGTTCCTACTAACGATTTGGACAGTGAATGATGAATGTGTCAGCGCTTTCAACACTAAGTAACAGCCTCACAAAATTTGAGTCTGTGAAAACCGCTTCTGAACATCGAAATGATTTACCAAACACATGAGTTGGATGATCCACTTATCAGACTCCTTATTTGCTTTTAATGCTCTAGTGGCCGGAAACTAGTGCAACCGCTGTACGTAAACATTCTGTAAGGCACTCTTGTACGCTCAAATCCACAGAAAATTGATGGAGAATTTTCTACTGAAAGGTTGCAATCAAACTTGTAAAATGCTAGTTCCATAATTATGCTTCAAAAATTCTTATCGCAATTTCTTTTATGAATGAGTCTGCACTTTCTGAGTGTTAGTATAGTCGTGTGGTTAGTCTCATTATTTCCGTAACTTCATTAATTTCGGATCTTTTTGCCTGAACTTGCAGTGAAGTACATAAGAGGTAATCCCGTACGCTTCAAGTTCGTTATTGCGCAATAATTTCACAGCGAGTGAAATAAAACTACTGCTTTGCATATGCATTGGTAATCGACGAGAGCCGCCATGTTGCTTTCTAAGGTAAACTTTACATTTTATTACCTTGGAATCTTTTTTCCGAAACTGAATATTTCAGTTAATTGCATGGAGCTTGTTATAAGTGCTTACAGTACCTGAACGTCAAGTAAAAGTGCAAGCACAGCGTTTTCGTCATGAGACGTTGAGCATACGTAGTTTTCTCGCATAGATTAAATGAACACAACTGGTTGTAACATGTTGAAGGTCGTTCTATCCTGGATGGAAGGAGACCATTCGGAAGACCGAGACGTCGTTGGGAGGATATTAGAAGACATTGCGAGAAGTAGGTGTTCGTGATGAAAGCTGGCTTGATATTGCCCAGGGTAGAATCCAATGGCGAACGTTTGTTACTGCGGTAATGAACTTGCGAGTTCCATAAGCCATAGTGTTAAATAGGTTGTAACATGCTGGTGTTAATTTAAATGTTTTTATTTTATAAATCAATCCAGCTCTGAAGTTCTTACTTGCTTGCTGGTAGTAATGACTAGTATTGGTTTTTAGCCGAGTAAGTAATGGAATTTGGTAAAGACTGATAAGGTATCGGTATGGATAGCATTTCGATCCATTTGACAGTGCGTTTAGTATCTATAATCTGAGGAAAGTATTAAACACCTTGCACGTACAATGATGATTTCAGATCATGATTATATGGAACACGCTGTTAGTGTAAACCATATTCTGTGAGTGTAGTCATAGTTACTCTGAGTATGTGTAAGGCGCGCCTAACAAAAGCATTGTGCTGATAATTTTGGATTTAATATATCACTAAGTTCAATAAACTACTGTTCGAGTCATTGTTTATTTTGCTTTTGAATTTATCATTAATGGGGTCTTTAATGAAAAACTCCTGGTATCGTGGCAAACATAAGCCATTGCTTCCCCCCCCCCCTTTCAAGTTGATGTAGGAGGGATATTCCTAGTAGACTGATTGCCCAGAATTTGAAGCATAATATAGAGCGGTTCTTGCGATTTTCCTTTCGAAAACATTTTGGCTATACAATAGATCTGTTACTTCATGCAGCCAATTAAAATGTATTACAAATCTTGTGTTCAGTAGTATTACGATTTAAAATCTGTAACGCTGTTATTTTAACAATCAAAATTTCCTCCTTTTCATATCTTGCATTTGGTAATACCGTTTACCAGCTTACAATACTGTTTAAGTAAAAAGTTTGTTCATTTGTAAATGTAATTTTCTATATTAGTTCTGTAATACGGAGTTGAACCGAGCTGCCGTGGCTCAGTCGTATGTTATTGGCTTAGCATTCCGGAGGACCAACCATCCTGACCGAGTTTTTCCATGGTTTTCCCCTGCCCTGTCCCGGCTTGAGCCTTAGATGCCTAAAGCCCATAAATACAATTCAATACGGCGTTGAATATACTAAAAGTATTGTTACTTCATTTCTGATGCGTAGAATGCATGTATAATGAAGGGGGGGGGGAAGCAAGGAGTGCAAGCGGCGCATGTGTACACTTGCATTCGTATCACTTCTTGATTTAATCTTTCATTCGATAGATCCGAAATAAGTAATATTTGAAGTACACTCAGCCCTATATAACAGCAGTAGGTATAGAGAATTACCAAAAGTGCTGAACTGAACCTTACTTAAATGGAAAATAATTCTTGCTCAGTTCAATTTTCGTGTAATAGCATGCGCGCTTGAGTTACAAGTTTTTGCAACATTGGACTGAAGTTGCCAAAGAATTTCAAGTTCCGAGTCATATTCCCTAATAGAAACGTAGAATTAGTATATAAATTATCAGTGGATTAATGCTAATCATTTCTCTGACAACTGAAAACTTGTCACCCTGAGTAAGGCAGAACATGTTACTATTGATCGTGTTCTACTTTCCTTAGTCATTGACTTTTCACGTTATTGCATAATAATTGAGTTCTGCGGAAGAACGGCTTATGGTTAATGTAAAGCAATGATCTCCAGCAAAATGTCAGTACTGCCTCCGTATGTCTAATGTATTTTTATCGTTGCACAAAATTTCAGTGCTGCTTCTACAAATTCAAGCCTTGAGAGTTCGAACTTCCGGGGAAGAAAGTTCATAATCAATTCAAGAGTTCGATCAATGTCGATTTTATATTTTCGTTTTCCTTCACTGTTGAAACCCCTTGGTTGTTGTGAATATCAAAATCTATAACAATGAACAAAAAAGAAAGTTAAAAAATGAGCATTGATCGAACTCTTGAATTTTAAACTTCCTAGGCTAGAATTTGTAGGAGCAGCATTGAAATTTGGTGCAACGATAAAAATACATTACATACACGGAAGTAGTTTCTGCCATCTTTTGTTGGTGACCGTTGCTTTACATTAACCTTAACTTGGAAAACGCGATTCTAAGAAAACTGGTTCGAAAGTTTCGCGTATGATTTTGCCATACATTTTGACATGGAAACATGTTACTAATATTTCTGGGAAGGCATTGTATTAATCACAGAGAAGCTATAGGGTGTATTAGGGTGAAACACAGAGAAGCTGTATTAGTTCCTGACTGTAATATAAATAGTCACAGAAGTCAAGCCGTTTTTCCATAGAAGGAATTTCAGGACCGCGTATCCGCACCAAACTTGAAACGAATGTTCTTGGGCATCCCCCCCTCCCCCCAAAAAAAACTACTGTCGAAGTTTCCAGATCCCCAGGCACCTCCAGTTGTCACTATTGCCACCTTATTATAAAATATATCACAATGGCTTTATACTGTTTAACGAATCTGCACCAAAATTTGCAAGATTCTTCTATATAACACGGCGGTAGGGAACAGTACCCCTCCATGTACTCTTATTGTCGTCTTTGCCCTTATTGGTTGGTATTTATTTTGAAGGGGTTCGTGGGAGCCTTATAGTTTGTGGTTTGTTGACGTTAGAGTTTGTATATTGGATTATTTATGATATTGTACAATGAGTTTGGCGTTTTTGGTAACTTGTCAGTGTGCCAAGCTTAATTACAAATTGAGTTTCTTAAAGCTGTCATGCTGTTTCACGTATCCCTACTTAACTGGCATGAATAATTTTCGACACCGTAGGAAAGCGACTAGGTGACGGGGCCCCACCCACTGAAACATTAAGATGTCAGTGTTGCCAGTCAATAACATCGAAACTTTGCAAAGGCTTCTGCACTCCTGTGGATCACTAGCAATTCGACGGAAGAGTAGTTTGTGCGGCAGCGTTTCTTTCACCCTCTTGCAGTCTACTGTTATTTGTTTGCACTTTATACACAATTCTGCACCTCATGACTGATTCAAACGAAATTCGGTACATAGATTCCTTAGGACCTATTATACGTCCAGGCTTATCCTTAGGACCTATTATCTGAGTATACTGTTGCTCTTACGGCAACAGCGATGCTGGTTTGACCGCTAAATTAGAGAACGAAACCGCTCGCTGCAGCTGTTCTTTCACTTCGGGTTGCCATAGCCAAGCGGCAAAGCGCCAGTTCCTGTTAGTTTTCCTCCCTCTTCCCCCGTCAGATTTTTCAAATAAAACTTATAAATGCATACAATACTTGAACGTCATGTAAATTCCAAAAGCTTTTCAGAATACTGCGTTTTTATCGGATGAGACTGTTGAACACGTAATTTTTCTGTGTAGTTTAAATAAACACAATGGGTTGCAAAATGGTATTTACTAAATTTTATTGATCAGTCCAGTTCTGAAGTTCTTGTTGCTTGCTGGTAATAGTGACTAGTGTTGGTTTTTAGCTGAGTTCGTAATGGAATTTGGTAGACTGATAAGGTATCCGTATGATTAGCACTTCGATCCATTTGGCAGTCCGTTTAGTATCTAGAATCTGAGGAAATTATTAAACACCTTGCACGTACAATGATGATTCCAGATCATGATTATATGGAACACGCTGTTAGTGTGAACCATATTCTGTGAGTGTAGTCATAGTTACTCTGAGTATGTGTAAGGCGCGCCTAACAAAAGCGTTGTGCTGATAAATTTGGATTTAATATATTTTATCACGAAGTTAAGTAAACTATTCTGTTCGCGTCATTATTGTATATTTGCTTTGGAGGCCTGCTGAATGTGTGCATGAGTTGTTAGTGGGATTTTTAATGAGAGATTTGACTACTGGTGTCGTGGCGAACTTAAGCCAATGCTAATGCTTGTTTTGTAAGCGATATTAGAATCTTCTACGATTGTACAGGATTTGAAGCGTAATATAACCTTTTGGCGATAGAATAGTAGTAATACGTAATGCACTCAATTTTTAGAATGTACTTATTGATCACATCTTGTGTTCAGTATTAAATTGAATTTCTATTTAAAATCTATTATGCGTTTATTGTAATAATCAATTTTTCCTTCTTTCCAGGTGAATTTTACAGTAGATGAAATACGAGTAATGATGGACAAAAAGCGGAATATCCGCAACATGTCCGTCATTGCTCATGTCGACCATGGCAAGTCAACACTGACAGACTCCCTAGTATCCAAAGCTGGTATCATTGCCAGTGCTAAAGCTGGAGAAACCAGGTTTACTGATACAAGGAAGGATGAACAGGAACGATGTATTACAATTAAATCTACGTAAGTACTGTTACTACTTTGTGAAGTAAGGTTATTTTCTCACTGTGTTCACACAACGTCGTGGGCAACAAAAGGAGTTAGTCAATTTATATTGGGAGGAGTTTGAGAAAGGTATAAATAAAAACTGCATCAATCTTATTTCTCTTCGCATTTTGTAAATTCGCTAAGTATGTTGAATGAGACCGAGACAGTGCAGTTACAAGAATATTCTTATTGAAACTTTCACTGTGATGATTTCAACTTAACATTCGTGGTTTCTACCAGATATATAATGATGGCCAATTAAGATCTGAGTGAAAGCATAGGCAACAAATGTAAGTGGAAATTGAGGTATTGATGAATAGAACCTTAGGCTTACCGTTGTTGATTTGGATACATTTGAAGTTTGAATCACAAGAGCAATATATCCAACTTCGTAGTAGACCACGGCTTTATAGCAAGTTTTTTTTGTCTCGCGTAGTTCATAACGCGCGTGACCGGCTTTGATTCCCAGTGGTACCTCAGTTTGGTGTTGACCCAGCGTTCGTGAGAACAATTAACGACCTACTTGAATAAAGGAGTAGTGGTCAGGAAAGTCACACGCCTGCAAAGAGGCGTTACACGGAACCCGTAACATCTATTAGAACATAATACGGAAGGTTCTGGGATAGAACCTAGCGACCGACCATCCTGTCTTATACCCAAAGTCCTAAATAAGTCGTGACTTTGAACGTAATACAGCCTTTAAAGGACTGTCGCGAGTTTAGCATGTGTTCCAAAGTTATAGGATGATCCCAAAGACGTTTTCCATAGCTCTCGTGTTACAGGAAATACGGTCAGACGTATACTCAACAATAGAGAACGTAGGTTTCAGTTCAGTAGCAAGGATTCTAATAGGTCAGCTATAGACGCCTCGCAGGACAGTTTGGGGAACACGCTCTCAAGATCACCCTGTGAATTCTAAAATCAATCATCTGGAACCACTGCAGTTCAGTGTTTTTTCGAGGAATATGCTGTATTCAGTGGTACTAGATTATCAGTGTGTCTCAAAACGTGCCAAATGTAACTAACCTTTATTCGGCCGTACGCTTAAATTGTTGGGTCTGCAAGGACATAAGTTTGCAGATGGGAACATTTCTGTGGCCGAAAAGTCTCATAGTGAAATGATCCTGAATATGGCACAGGCTGAACCATTTCTTTTGACTTCGCATAGAATAATGGTTCGTTTTTGGCAAATTATGCAACTTTTCGAGCTTGCAAAATTTCCCATAACCCATTTTCTACTAATCTGAATGTACACGCTGTATTTTATACGTAGTATATAGCTGATAATGTTCCTGTTACCTTCAAATTGCTGGTTAATACATTATTCGAATAATCAACGTTGTATTTAATAACTATTTAAAATATTGTCTAGAGGTCTGTTGGTAAAACTAGCTGCATTACTAGTAATAATGTTCATATGATGTATGAGTGAATCCGAAATTGAGTGGAAGATATTTGCAATTTTCACAACTTGCGTACAATAAAAATGAACTTAACATTTCAGGGCTATTTCTATGTTCTTCGAACTTGAAGACAAGGACTTGACATTTATTGTCAATCCCGATCAACGAGAGAAAGGAGAGAAGGGTTTCTTAATCAACCTTATTGATTCCCCTGGACACGTAGATTTCTCCAGTGAAGTAACAGCTGCTTTGCGTGTGACAGATGGAGCTCTTGTGGTGGTGGATTGTGTGTCTGGTAAGCAATAGAATTTGTACAAACTAATAATATTTCCTTTTTGTCAACAGTTCATAATTATTCAGGGGTCATATAGTTGGTTGTAATTTCATTGGTTTGCTAAAAGGCGTGTCAAGAAACACTTTGAATCGCAGGTTGTCTATCAAAGGACAAGTCAAAAGTTAAATAATACAATGCAATTGTAATCTCTACTGCAGTTTAAGTAGTAATTGGCTGGATATGGTAAATAACTTGACATACCAGCCACGCTGTAGTGGTATGTAGTCAGTGTCGAAAATAATCTCAGAACCTCAGTGTAGAAATCAGTTAATCTCACCTAGGACAACACCCGGCTTTCCTGTGTTAGTGATTGATTATATATATATTATATAAAATTAATTTTCAATTAAACTTGGTCGGTGATCAGAAAGTGTTGAGAGAGGTCAGCACTCTTCTTTTCAGAAGTGACGCGTGATAGCCTTGAAGACTTGTAACTTTGTAACTTCCCAATATGACAGGTATCTGCCGTCCCAAAAGCTGCGCAGAAATCTTGAATGAGAAATTTTCAAAATCGTAATTTAGACAGTTCTAAAAAATGTATTTAAGAGCCTTTTTTTTTTTGTCTTGTACAAAACTCATTTATGTAAGCGATTGCAACATTGTCGCTATCACGAAGAGTGTCTGCTCATTAAACATGCCTACTAAAAGCTTACTGGCTTTTTACAGAGATATTAATGGTGTTTCTGCAGGAATATTAATAATAAAACTACCTAATTATTTTTAGAGCCATGCATGAATGATGGTTGATATTTCATTGGTTAGTCTTAAATTTCTCGGTATATGGGGCTATATTTCTATTTTAGTATACTTTTTTTAATCGTACGGTCTATGAATTTCCGTAACTCGGGACACCTGGTGCTTAAATGGCTAGAGAAATTGACAACAGTAACATGTACTATGAAAACTAGTGGTAAAAATGACTAATAAATAACTAGTTTTAGAATCAACAATAATTCTTAAACTAAGCACATTCCATTTTACAGACGAATGAATGACAGTGCCATACTGAGTATAAAATTTCATTGTAAACTGGAATTCCCGGATTTTTTGGAAGCGTTGAATATAGTGGTAACGTTCGAAAATATTTAATTGCAATGCCTGTCGAAATAGGAACGAAATAAACGTCATGTTACGTACGGAGGACAGTACAAATAATACGTACCTTCTTAATCTGTTTGTCCACTATTGGCGAAAGATCTCTTCTCGCAAGTACTTTTCTCGCTCGTCAGGTCAGCAACAAATTGATTGTATGGAAATGTGTGTTCAAGTATAGGTGTACTTAAAAATTGAGGTTAAATAAAGAGAGCGTAATTTCGCAGTTCAACATCTGACAAATGTTTTGTCTGGTCTTTCCACATTTTATTTACCTTTTCAAATATACTTATAGATACAAACACATTTCCACTATAAATTCGTTGTTGGCCTGAATTTATAATTATATATTTCCAGATAAAATCGAAAATGTGTTTCGCCAAAAAATATTTTCATTTAGAGGACTGATTACTAATTATTTTTATATGTAGCTCTTTAGAATTAATGACAGCGAGAAACTTTTTTTCAGTGCAATTCAGGCAACTTTTACGCAATATTTTTGGTATGCTTACAACATACATATACTTGAATGCAGATAAGAATGTTTGTCAAACTAATAGTGACAGCGCAATGAAGCATTTGTCATACTTCCACAATAGTTGGAAAATGGGGAGAAATCCTTTTTCTGATTAATGAGAATTCCTGTAGTAAATGAAAAACATTCCAGGTTAATTTTAGTTACAGTCTACTTCAAAGGTTCATTAAAAAGAAATTATTGTGCAGAAATCTGTTAGATTAGTTCCAGCTGTGCATGGGGCCCATAACTCGCTGTTTGTATGAACATGAATTCTTGGAAGCTTATTGGCACTTCAAATAAGGGTTTTATTAAAGCATTCCCTCCTTCCCCAAATTAGAACATTTCACATTTGTTCCACTAACTGTAGGCAGCCTCGGTGGTCCTGAGGTCTGACGTGTCCAAGAGGTGTCTGGTTAGAATACCGACACGGATGTTGGTGGATTTTAAAAATTCCTACTTTTATCGGACGGCCCCGACTAATTTTTATCGAAATAAAGGTAAGTAAAGTGAACTCATTGTTAGGAAAGTGCCTATAATAAAAGTGGGTTCACCAGCAGGCAAACCATCCTTTCAAACACTGTGATATTCTCATTGTTTATTCTTCGGAATTTTGAGATGGTTGTAATTTCCTTTGTAGGTGTATGTGTGCAAACTGAAACTGTGCTTCGACAGGCTATTGCTGAGCGAATTAAGCCTGTTCTTTTCATGAACAAGATGGACCGTGCCTTGCTGGAGTTGCAGCTTGACCAGGAAGAACTGTATCAAACTTTCCAGAGAATCGTAGAAAACGTGAACGTTATTATCGCAACCTACAGTGATGATAGTGGTCCTATGGGTGAAGTGCGGGTAAGTTAACTAAAACACAGTTTGGTAAATGTAAAATATGAAATGTTGCGGCGTTATTTATACCATAACTGATTTAAATCAATCAACCGTGATAAGCTGGTATCTGAACAAAATATCTGAAAAATATATTATGCAATGAAGTGTTTAAATTCATGGTGAAAAATACTACTACAATTTGCACTAATCGAATTCCCCTCTTGGGCATTTACTTAACTCCTGAAATTCAGCAAAGATTTGCATATACCAGCCATGTTAAATATTTAAATCAAGATATTTTTTTAAAAAAAATGATCTAAATTATATATAAGAAGAAAGAAATTAAGTGCAGTATTATGAAATAATTCTGTAATTGGAATCATATGTAAGCTCGAAATTTACCCTTTAGTAATTACGTGATGATAGGCTTCTTATGATGTAAACAAAAACCACAGTGATCCATCCACCTAGAATTTAACGAACTATTTGATTGGCTAAATTTTAGAAGAGAACGTAGGAACCCAGTGAACAAGTTTACATTTTTTTTTTACTACAAATGTGTTTATTTTTGTAATACGTATGAAAACGAAAGCTCGCTTTCTGTGCGCGTGGTCACGGGTTCAGATCCCGCCGGGGTCCATTGAACGGAGTGGTTCGGAACCCACTTTACCAAAATCTGTAGTCCCCGTCCTTAGGACATTAATAACAATTCAGTCACGTATGAAAACGAACACACAATACAGAAGATCCACTTTTTGTGTATAAAACAAAAATTAACATTACCTACTTTGTGTATTTGTCAAATTGATTTCTTCACAAACTCAATGTAAGTATAAAGTTTACCTATGTGAATGCAGAAGGATGAAAATGCAAAGCTGCGTATCTTTTACTGATTTGACTGCATTAAATAGCTCTCACTGAATGTTATTTTATTTAACCTCGGCAGCTTTGGATTAGACCGAATGCATTAATAATGGGAGAATTTGTGGAATAAATATAGTAGGAGGAAACGAGAAAACCCTATAAAAACCCACGCACACGGTTTTTGTTCACCACAAAACCCACAGCACGATCCGGGATCGAATCGGGCCCCCACTGTCCAGAGGTGAGCGCTATTTCACTGAACGACCGCGGCTACAAAATAGCTCTCATACTTCATGGAATTTTTGTCATGAGGTGTTCCCAAATTAATTGTGCAATTTTGATTGCTGCAAACTAAAATTTATGAATGACCTAAAATTTATCTTGGTAAACTTCAATCCTAGTATATTTTGTCACGAAGATGTAGCCTGGAGAAAAGAGGCGATCGCAATTATAAAATTTGCAATTGCTTAGGAAGAAATGAAGACAGATGTAATTTTAGAAGGAAAGTTGATACGGAGAAACATTGGAAATCGTTTCTTTTTCGAAGTTAATTGCGGTGTATAACAATCTGTAACCATTCATCGTGTATAGACAAAAGTAACGGACAAGTTTCCTACCTGTTAACTTCCTTTTATAAACTATAATACTATAAATAACGCCACGTGTTCCGTCCTTTTCAAAATTATTACAAGTTATAATTGCCTAGTTTCCATGGCTATCATCCGCAGCGAACGCCTTATATATTCGTGAATTTTACTTAAGTTTGACTGATTAAGGTATTTGAGAATGAGCGGACTTGGTAGCTTTTTCAGGGTCGCAAGTTGTTTAAATAATAAAAATCAACAAAAAAAAATTTTTTTTCCAACCCTGCAACTGATGTTAAACGTTTGGTACATTGTTGTATTGGAAACGCCAGCCTGGGTTTAATGGAGGAAGTCTCGTTGTGTAACGGTAATTTCAAATTAGTAATGAACAGAATGTATAATTGATGAGAATGGTTTGTAAGAAATAACTTAAGAATGTCTTTAAGGTTAATGTAAAGCAACTCTCAACAAAAGATTACTACTTCCGTATTTCGAATGTATTTTTATCTTCGCACGAAATTTCAATGCTGCTCCTACACATTCAAGTCTAGAGTTCTAACTTTCAGGGAAGAAAGTTCATAACCAATTCAGCAGTTCGATCAGTGCCGATTTTTTATTTTAGTTTTCGTTGTTGAAATCGCTTGATTATTGTTAATATCACAATTTATAACAGTGAGGCTCTTTCAGCAACGAACAAAAAAGAAAATTAAAAGTCGGTAGTGATAAAAACTCTTGAATCGGTTACGAACTTTCTTCCCTGAAAGTTTGAACCCTCTAGGCTTGAATTTGTAGCAGCAGCATTAAAATTTCGTGCAACGACAAAAATACATTGGTCGTATACGGAGGGAGTGCTGCCATCTTTTTTGGAGATCGTTGCTTTACATTAACCTTTTCGTGGTATGTTCCATTGCAGCTTCATGGTGGTTTATTTTATTTTAGGTTGATCCTAGCAAAGGAAGTGTTGGTTTCGGCTCAGGTTTGCATGGTTGGGCATTCACGCTAAAGCAGTTCTCCGAAATGTATGCAGAGAAATTTAAAATCGATGTGGTCAAACTGATGAACAGGTAAGTTAAATGCACTAGATTATGTAATAACTAATCATTGTTCGTCCATTGTTAAATCAGAAATTAACGAACTTAGTTCATAATGAAACATTCGTAAGAATTAATTTGGTGTGTATTAAGATAAATATTGTTTCATGACTGACTCATATGTGTGTAAATGTTAGTTATAAATTATTTCCATTCAAGTATTCGTATTTCCACGAATTATACCGATTACTCAAGACAGTTTTTAGATTAATATTTTCAACTATTAAATAAGTAAATTACTAAGACCAGACAGATTTAGGGTATTCATGGATGTGAAAGTTTTAGAATTATTATGACCAGTGTTTGGAAACCGGATGTTTTGTGTTAGGTTTCTTCGTAGAGCTTGCTTTAATTTTAAATGTGGTAATAATAGATTAAGTGTACTAATCTGCTGAATTTGATACGCATAAATGATAAGTTCAGAAGGGAATATTTGGGATGGCTTTTGCAAAATGTAAACTGATTCCTCTGATATATAGGTGAACATATTTTATCCTAACTTGTAGATTGTGGGGAGAGAACTTCTTCAATCCTAAAACAAAGAAATGGCACAAGCAAAAGGAAGTTGACAACAAACGATCCTTCTGTATGTATGTCTTGGATCCAATTTACAAGGTACGTGTTGTTTTATTATGCAAGGTAAAATTCAGACTAGTTTTTCAAGTTACATCGTGCCTGGTGAGCACATAGGTTCAAGTCTGTCAACCAGTTTGATTTTTCTGTTACATAAAGCGAACACTAATCGGATATTAGAACTTGGTGTTGGTTCCTACGAGCGGAAGGAACCTTTTGTTCTTTGCAAGTTCTTTCTCTTCGGTAGTAAGATATGAGATACCCATATACAGGGTGTCCATAAATTCCGTTGCACCTCGTGTATCTTCAGAACGGTTACAAATATTCGAAATGGCAGAACCCGTCCAATATTTTGAGAAGCTATCATTTTGGTTTATACAACTTTGCCCCTCAGAGGGGCAGGGGGTCGGCGTGGGCAACTTCAAAATATCAAATAGGAAAGGGGGTAGTGAAATCTCCTTTAAAAGGTCTTAACAGAAGAAATGTTTTGGTGAAACTTTAAAGTTGCTGTCTTGTCCCTATCCAAAATGGCGGAGATACAGAAGTTCCTTACCTTCCCCAATTGAAATTAAGTTACCCCCTCGGAGAGCGGATTACTGTAGTAGATTGCTGAAAAGGATAGCTTATGAAAAAAAAAAAAATTTTTTGTGTAGCCGTTCCGAAGATACGCGGTGTGGAAACATACTTCATGGACACGGCCTTTGAACTTCCGCCATTTTAGGTAGGGACAACACAGCGACTTGAAAATTCACAAATATATATTTAGTCAAGATCTTTTGAACGAGATCACTCGACGACCCCTTCCCTATTTGAAATTTTGAAGTTACCCGGGTGGTGGTGGGGATTGCTTGGTGCAAAGTTTTTGTAGCTCAAAATGATGGGCCCTGAAATAATGGACGTGTTTTGGTATTTTGGAATATTTGTAACTGACGTTGACTTCATGATACAAACATATATTTTAGCATATACTACTGTTGCAAGACTATGTACACCCATTACGAAAATCCGTTTAAGTGAGATTCGTCCTTCCGCATTCAGAACTTAACCTTTGAACAATTGTCCATGCGCCTTCAGTTCTGCCCGTGGGAACCAGCACACACTCGCTTACTGCCATTATCCTTGCTTGTAAGTGATCAGCAAAATCGTAAGTTCCATTATGGATTTAGGCATATCATAAGTAGCCCATCAGCGCTAGCTTTCCAACAATTCTAAGTACTAGGAAAAAAGAAACTGCATGACAAAGCCTGATCTCATTAAGGGTTTTTTTGTTTTATATTACTTTTTTTTTTTACACTGGATTAGTTTACATTATTCACGGTATATAATTAGTGCGATTGTTATTTTGAAGACTTGCTTCTTGAAACGTAAGAACATGAGTTATTTTAATCAGCTTCTATTAGTTTTTGTGGAATTATGCAGATCAAGTGCGTGTCAAGGTTAAGGAACTGCCTATCCAAGTTCTGATGGGT
This sequence comes from Lepisma saccharinum, assembly GCA_022664845.1. Lineage (NCBI taxonomy): Eukaryota > Metazoa > Arthropoda > Insecta > Zygentoma > Lepismatidae > Lepisma > Lepisma saccharinum. The sequence continues at coordinate 56,674 of JAGDQP010004584.1, read as the reverse complement.
TCGGCAAGGAACATATGTGTAAGAGTAGAGTATAATTCCTACTTTCTGTTGTGTATGATTAAATCTCGTAAGGTGGAAAACGAGATCGTGTTTATTACTTGAGTGAATTTAATGTTAGACTGCGAACGTAGTGAATGACTCAATAGCAGGTAGTTCGGGAAAAAATTTCTTACTCTTGAAGAATTGTTTACGTTGAATACGGATTGTATTGGCAGGGATCGACTATGGTTAGAGATCCCAGAAATTTTCAGCCTGTTGAAAAGTAGGAGTGACCTTGTTAAAACGTAGATTTGTATTAGTGTAGTAACATTGTAATATAACGACGATATATATAATTCAATAACAGACGATAATATAGATATTATGTAAAAGACGATATATCTTATCTTAATTCAATAACCGACGATATAAGTATTTCAATATTTAGTATTTATTATCATCCGGCTGTTCAATCTTTGCATGAGAATCTTTACTCCGAGGATCAGGGCGTGTACTCTTTGTTCCATCTGACGTCATGAACTGAAGTGCCTACTTGGGGGAACCCGGGCTTGTGCACAACGGGTGAGGCGACACCCAGTTTTTATAAACCTGGCCTAGAGTAACGAAAAGTTACTCTAGCAGTTAAGTCGAGCGTCGAAATAAAAACCTGGTAATGTTGCTTTAAGCAATTTACTTTCATAAGAACATGTTCTTAAAGTCTCTTTAGTTCTCTTAGTTCTCTATCAAGGTAACCAGTAACAATACTTTACATAGATTTGTGTAATTAGTATCTCGGTTCTATAATCTCGTATACATAAATCATAACTTAATTTTCCCTTAAAACATTTCCTACTTCACCTTGACTAGATACAAAAATTTTACAATTGCAGTTTTACATTAATTTCCATTCATGATTTTGATCTGTATTTGCGGTTCCTAGATATGACATTCATATCATTTTCGATTGACCTCTACCGAGCATCATTATACATACATTTCTACCAAACACAAAACAAAGAACTGTAGTGGAAAGGGGGAAATCGATTCTCAGCAGATTATCGTATTACAATTTCTCAGCTCTGCATCAACTTTGGATTATTCTTGTGTACAGGTTTATATTAGCCATTACATCATTTAATTATATCCATTACGTAGCTTAATTAGATCCTATACAATATTTTGCTTTGACATCTCGTAGCTTACGTAATGTTCCTATTTGAATTTTACGTCTCATACCCAATTTTACGTTCTAATTTCCTCGTTGTATTTACTTTAGTAAACCCCGTTATATCAGTTGAGCACAATATTTATACATAAAGTAATCCTAAACATATGAATTTCGTTTCAAACCGGGATGCCTTTACGATACTACCCCAAATCCTAGCATGTTGATTTATTAGATAATTTTGTTTGGCTTTCGTTAAATAGAACTAAGATCGTTAGGCTACCTTTTATATATCCCCCCCGTACATCAATAAACCATAATTTAATCGCACTCAAGTCAATGACTGGTAAGGTTACCGTTACAACATTTTTCCCTGTAAGGCATTGTAATTTGTATGGAACCTTCGAATCTGCAAAATCAGTGATTTCACGTAATATCCAATACCAGCTTTACATTGCCAGCTTCTAGCAAGCGCTTTTTCCGGAATTCACAATTGTTGAAACTAACCGTAGAAGAAAGCTTTGCTTGATCCCCCTTCCCAGTCCTCAAACAAGACAGATCTTATTTTCTGATTGCGCTGTTTGTTGTTTTCGCACTAATTGGAATTCCTCATTGTAGGTGCATGTGGGTTGTTATAGGTAATCTTGTGGTTTGTTAGAACATAGGTGCGCTAATTTTAAAGTGAAGGGTGAAGGGTTTTATTCGATGGAAATTAGGGCAGTCAACTGTGATTACTGCAGGGTTGAGGATCTGTTCGAAACATGAAAAACAGTACAAACTCGTCATATTAACGATATTTTTTTTCTAAATTGTGAAAAACTAGAAAGTTTCAGTGGCAAGAATGTAGTTCGGAAGTGATACTGTTAAGTATTCCTTATAATTGATACGTAGTAACGAGTGTCTCCTCTTGCCAGTAATCCGTTACGAGAGAAATACTCGATAAAATGCACCAACTTGCAAGGAAACATTCGACCAATGAGCATGAAACGCACGAGAGAAACGTAGGAACGCTTGAAGCTAATAGCGTTAGTACTCATCTTGCCTTAAAAGGTGGGAAGCAGCCTGCTTTTTCGCTTGTCAGTGTGGACAAGTGTAAGGAAATTTGAACAAATATTAACAGTAGGGTGGAAGGGAAGGAGACTGCAGGGATATTAGTCTCAATGCGCCTGACTAGTACATTGCTGTTGTGCTACATACACGTACTACAGCACTCATTTCTTTGTGCTATGGGATCTCTTACTTTACATGGGAAAATTAATTCGGGATATTTTCGTGATGCGTATAACTTTCAGGAACGTATTTAGGCGGTACCTGGAAAATGGTTTATGGGCCCTTATTTCGGGAGAATGTTTAGTTCGATGCACCGTGTTAAAGATCTGCTTGCGTACAGTTTTGTAATATCTTGTAAACAGAGGGCCGGGTAGCGAGTTAAATGACAGCAGCCGTATGACAATAACCTAAGTTAACCATTGTCATCCTTTTCTCGATACGTAACTTTTGCTTAAGGACCTACCACCTCAATCTCGTAGGTCGAGGTACCAATCTATTTGATATCAGCTGATTATGAGTACGTAGGCTGTGCAGTCAGTTCACCCTGAAACTTTTTAATTTCCATTACTACTTACTGTCTTACATACTTTCCAAAGTTTTTATAGTTTAACTAGGGTAAGCATACAATAGAAAATGCTTTGCATGAACTTCTGTTGATTTTGTTTGCATGTGAATTTGTCCGTTCTTAACTACGTTGAAAATAGCACCTGTAAAAAATGCGAAATTCTTAAAGCGCGAAATATTTTCTGTCTTAAGATTCTAAAAGCTATTTTTTTTTTAACCGTGTACTGTCCAGATAACTACACAAAACATTCGTATCCTGTTATTACAAGTATTATTACATTAATAAGTGCAGTTTCGTACCTCGAGAGGATGTTAGACGTACAAGGTTAGAATGATTCAGTTATCTCCGCTCCATCCATTCGTATACTCGATTAGTTTGTGGCTGAAGGGTTGTCAGGATTCCAGTGATGATTACGATACACAGACCTGTTCTGCAATTACTTTGCTGATAACGAACGGCCAGCTGAGGAATCTTGTAAATTATTATTTATATTAAGTTTTTAACTACTCTTGTGCCATTGATTGATGGTTTTGTTTCCAGGTGTTCGATGCCATAATGAACTACAAAAAGGAGGAAACTGCAAGTTTGTTAACGAAATTGAATATTGAACTGAAAGGAGATGACAAAGATAAGGATGGCAAAGCTCTTTTAAAGGTACGTTGCTAGTATTGTTTCCATATCTTGTCCTTACATAAGCACTACATGTCAGAAGTCAGAAATTTCCAAGTAATTAATCCTACCCAGTCATAGTTAACAATATTTCACATTATCCAGTCACACTTCATCGTGTGGGTTGAGGCAAAGGTAAATACACTAGTAGAAATTGAATAATTTTTACCTTCGTCTTAACGTAGGTGGTTTGATTGGATCAAGTGAAGTATTGTAACTAGCCTTAAGATACTCTAAACTCCCTCAAACGTTATATCAGTTAAAAATCATTGCAATTTTTATTTTTTTAACAATTTTTTTTCCTTATTTTTAATGCTACAAACTTCAAATTTTACTCACATCTAGAGGAGATACATATCTATGAATGGTATGTTTCACATGTTCAATATATCGAATAAGTCAGTTTAGGTTTTTGACTTAGTGACAACAGTTCGATTTTTACAACTTGGGCTGGCATGGCCCTTCGATCCGCCTCTTGCACTGACTTGTTTTTCCTCATTCGCGAAAATCCCTCGCTCAATTTGATCAGATGCCTGATAAGCTAGACCTCAAGACAAGGCTTTTTTTTTTTTCAACTACAGAAAGATGGAATGATAAAAGTAACAAAAAGTTAGACAAGTCGGGTGGCGAACTTGATTGAAATATGACTATAGGTGCGATGATTGAAACTTAATAAGTTGGTTTTGAACATAATTAGATAATAAACTTACATTATCCAGTGATGATTTCAGAACATTGTCCCAGGGGAATTTCAATACATATTGAGTGAAGTATCAAAAACAAATTATTTTTACTTGTGTACAGATAGGAATGAATGAATCTCTAGTTTAGGGTCCCACGGTTGTCTTCCCTTGGGGTGAATGTAGACAAATGAGAATGATGAAAAAACTGGTGGAATAACCAATTCAGAGGAAGCAAAAAAAAAAAAAAAAAAAAAAGACCCAGGGGCACGGTGTTGCCCACCTTTGGTAGCGCGGCAAGAATTCTTGTGGCGGGATGCTACGACTTGCCAAGCCACCACGTTATTCCATTGTTTCAAATGAAGGCTTTCACACGAGAGCTATTTTCTGAAGCACATTTATTTGACAGTTTTGCATTTTAAACATTAATATCGAAATAGAAAACGCACACTTAGACACAGAAAACTTCATAACCGAAGTTCAGTCAAGGGCTGCAGTATGTGAAATTATTGCTGAAGAATAATCAGAATTTGAAGCAGAGATGCTGGGAGTAGCTTATATAACCATTGTTATAAATAAAGATTATGCCTCGCCTGCAGAGTAAAATGAATTTAGGAAGTTTTACATTTGTAGAATAAAAATTAAATTGATATAATTTATTTATGGCCTTTTGGCATTTCAGGTTCGGATCGGGATATGGTAAGGCGGAGGAGGTAGTCGTGCAGGGCCTAGCTTGTAGATACCATCCCGGCGTTTGTCTGGGGAGAAAATCCTGGAAAAACCTTAAAGTTAAATTTATAGCCTTCAGGCATCTAAGGCTCAGACCGGGATAAGGAAGGGGGCAGAGCGGGAGGTATCATCCAGAGCCTAAGTTGAAGGTACCAATCCATGATTTGCCTTGCCTTGTGTGACAAAAGAAAAATTTTGAAAACTGCAGTCAAGATGGTCGACCGCAGAAAATGAACCCAACACCTCCCGAGTGCGAACTGAGCTACAGGCGCTCGGTGGAAAAACTTGTCAGGATGGGCGGCCGCTGGTATACAGTAAACATCTCTCTACAAGGTATTGTAATGTGAAAATAACCCGTAGCTTTGATCCTCATCTATACAAACATTTATTTTTGTATGTAACTTTATCAAAGGAAACTATTGTATATATCGAAAGGCGTTTGAAAAATTAACCAGAAAACAGATATTCTCACAGAGCGAACAAAATTGGATGTTTTTTTTTTTTAAGCTCCACTACTACCAATACTTATGCTACAACTACTACTTACACTGCATCAACAGTGTTGCTATTCATCCCATCGACCCCGAAAACTATGCGTGCGGGTTGGGCATAATTTCGTCATACATACTTTAGCCGGCCAAAGTGATTCAAGTCGCCTCCCATAGCACATCGTTGTCCAAGTTTATGCAAAATTTGCGATGTTTACTTTATTGTTCTAAAGAATTATATAAACAATATAATTAAAATTGTAATATTTGCCCGTTCGCGCAAGGCGTTTAAATTTGCATATTAACATGTTTCAAATTCCATAGTGCAGCTATTTGCCCGTTTAGTAAAAATAAAACTACTCAAAATCATTTTCGTTCCTATCCATGTTGTCCATGTAAGTAAAACGAAGCAACTAAAGAGAGGGAGTGTTGGAGTGACCTCATCGCTAAAGCAAGCAGGGAAAAACATTCATGAATCACCCACCATTGTCAACATTTCAACAGCAGGTGTGCAGATGGAATGGTCGTAATGCAAAGTTTCCACCTTCTCAAAGTAAAAAACCGACACGGATTTATTGAGTGTTGAAATCGTGATATATACCATTCATAGATATGTATCTCCTAGATGTGGGTAAAATTTGAAGTTTGTAACGTTAAAAATAAAGGAGAAAATTGTTAAAAACATTGCAATGCTTTTTAAATGGGCTAGCGTTCGAGGGAGTTTAAGGTACCAGAGCACCTTAACATGTGCTGGTAATTTTTCACTGTCTTGTTTGTTTGATAATGAGCTCTTGTGTGGTGCACTAGTTAGGATATCCCATGATGATACCAATCACAGACCTGTTCTGTAAATAACTTTGCTGAAATCTGAAAAGCAGTCTGAGGATTTCCATTAGCAATATTCCTGATAGTATCCAGGCACTTGAAAAAGAATTAATCATTTTCAAGTCTGGAAACAGTGAGCTTTGTTTTCATGTCTTCAAAGTTTAGTTGTCTTGTTTCATGTAGTATAATAGTATGAAAATACTGTTCTATACGTAACTTATGAAACATCTTTAGTTTGTAGTCACATTCATCTCACAAGTCAATAATTTATTTTTCAAAGCTAAATCTAGTTAAGAGTGGTTGATATGATTTATGAACCAAATAGGAAAGGGCGGTATTCCAACTGAAGGATTCATTGGCATTATTTTAATGACGTGTCTGTTTTCCTGGTTTATTGAACTATGGTGTTCCATTATGCAATTTACGTAAATCCTTTTGGTACTTCGCTGTGAAACAGATCGCTTTCGAAAACTGCAATGTTCTCTATTAAGAAGATATAAAAGGAGAACGAACGATGTTGTATGAGGGTATCAAATACAAACCGGAATTTGTATAGCAACCGCACACGTCGTATGGTTTCGAGACTAAGCAGGCAGCGGGCGTGTGTAGATTGTTGTATGCAGTTGTGTACCGTGCTGTCACGCTGTATATAACAGGGTAAGCGAGCGAACAGTACTTGTGCCGTTGGACAGCATGTTAAAAAACTGAAACGTTAAACAAGGTGAAGTTTTGCAAAGATCAAATACACAGTTGAGTGGTAAGACGTTATAAATATATACAAGTGTTTGCATGGCATAAATCATTCTCCACCACCAAATTCAAAATTTGACTCTTTCAGCTGTCAAAAGTAGCGATCTCAAAGAAATTTCTGGTGCATGTTTTCCACATACGATGTTAATATGTTCCTTTCAAAAACTTCCACGCTTTTAAAGATTTACTTGACTTCAGGTTGTAATGCGGAATTGGCTGCCGGCAGGTGAGGCCCTACTTCAGATGATTGCTATTCATTTACCATCCCCAGTAGTAGCTCAAAAGTACCGTATGGAAATGTTGTATGAAGGCCCTCACGATGACGAAGCTGCAATTGGTGTAAAGGTAAGTGCACTGTTCATGAACTTTTAACTATAGATTGAAGTTACAGAAAATTTGTTTTTAAATAAGTGTGATGTTTCTCTCCACTTACTTCAAAACAATGTTAAGTTTGTATTACAATCATGACTATTTCTACTGCTTGTTTTTAGTGTGAAGTAAGCAAGCATGTAATACTAGTAATAATCGAAATTGAAAACTTCTATGCTAGAAATGTGTGACCGTGCTCGAAGAGTGATTGTGCCTAAGAATGGATTTTGTGGTTTCTAATGGATTTGAAATCTTAAATATAATTTTGGAGGAACATTTTTAGATTGATACAGAGCACAGTAACTATAAATAGACACAGGCCAGTGGATTGTTGGCAAGTCTTTTTCTGAGAAATTCGTTCTTAAGTATATGTAGAGGGTGTCTACAGGTCGTAAGTCTTGAAATTTGGTCATGAATTCAGTTAGGTAAACATTGCAATTTTTAATATTGCATTTGCCGTTTTCTGAAATGGGCAGAAAAATATTCTCATACATTTAAAGCCTGTTTGATATCGTGAAGTTTTAATGTTACCGGTGAATATGTTTAGAAATAGTTAACCAGGGGACTCATGAGAGTTCGGGTGTGGCAATCCCGGGTTCCCTAGCTAGTCCCAACAATTCATCCGCAAGTCACCTTGTGAATTCTATAGACCCAGAAGTATTACTTCTTGGGGCATGGTCACACGCATTTTGGTTTACAAGATTGATATGTACGTGTTTGAACGTGCAATGTTATAAAATACCATTAAGACCTTGAAGGCAGAATAAGTGCTAGAAGTCGCGACATTCATGTTATTACAAATTATTTAATTTCATAGCGTAATCATTTTACGAAGGAAGCAGGTAGTTTTATTTGGTAGTGACAATATGATGATGCTTTTATTAACATTGTATGATAATTCATTGATTAAGAAACTTGCCCTTTCTGATTGTCACGAAATTTAAAATTTTAGTTTGGTACCTTTTAACTGCAAGTATCAAGTCATTAATTGAAACAACTAGTCCTAAGGTATAGAAGCGTAGGTTTGGCTACAAAGTTTGTTCATTTTAGTATTTTCTTTTCAGAACTGTGATCCAAATGCTCCACTAATGATGTATGTGTCCAAGATGGTACCAACATCAGATAAGGGAAGATTCTATGCTTTCGGTCGAGTGTTCTCTGGAAAGGTAACTACAAACTTCTGCTTCAGATGTCTTTTCTTTAGGTCTTTAATTGAATACAAATTTAATTTGTTCAAATTCAGAGTTTGTATGAAACCCTGCGCACATAATGTTGTAAATGTTCTTAGAGCTTCCATAGTGATGATTCCAAATTAACATTCGCGGTTTCTACCAGATTTAGAATGATGGCCTGTTAATATCTGAATGGAAGCGTAATGAAACTTAAAATTTTGTCTTCATATAATAGAGTAGAAACTTACACTTCATGTGTATTGGAATCGTGACACGTACTTATCGTAGTGATCATTCTAATAAGTTAGAGCAACTTTTTAAGTAGTTGGTACATATCGTTTACGAAAAGTATAGCAGTTGGTTGTCAGTAAAAGTACACCATGAATCGTAAAATTTTCCAATCAGCTTACCTTTTAAGTATCCAAATTCTTTGAATACAAGGAAAAGGAATGAATGAAATTGACGTAAGAAATCACGAAATGATTGGAATGAAATACATAGATAAGGTCCATGCTCTTTCAGTAATTCTGAGTTTTATCAAATACTTTGCAGTGTTCATATTGGAACGTTGTGGATTGCTTTATTTTAAATTTCAGTTACTTACTTCCTTGTAACTTGCAAAATTAAAAATTTTCGCTGCTTTAATGTAATCGCAGAATGCAGATTTCTTCGGTATTCGGTGTAGTTGGAGTGTAATCTGTTTTCGTGGTAGAATTACGAAGCCTCCGCATCTATATTAATTAAACTGCAATGTGACACTTGGAAGTAAATCTTTTAGATTAATTTTCACAAGTGGTGGTATAGTTAGAAGTCAATTAACGTTATATATTTTGGTTAAATTTCTCTTAAAGTTCCGGTTGGCTTTGCCGGTATTTGGTTATGTTGAAAACCTTCGGAAATGGCAAGATTTAGTAATATTTGTAGTCTGTTTAGGGATGACCAGATCCGTTGGATACCGAATGGGCAGTTGAGAAAATCCGGATATTCATACGGATATTAGTGATTCGGGTTGTTCCCAATATGGATTTTTTTTATCCATTTTTGTTCAGTACATACCGGCTAACCGGGAGAGGAGTAAAATTCTTACGAGGCATGAGATGGGCTACGAGAAAAATTCCAATCCAAGATACAAAGGGCAAGCAGGAGAAAGATTTAATTACGATATGTGAAAAAGTAACGCGACAATAAAACTTTTTGGGGGGGCGTAATTGGCCAAGAGCTTCGGAAAAATATGCTTAATTTTCATGGTATGAACTTTTATGTTGTGGTAATTGAATCTCTGTTAATGACTTCGAGTATTGTAGTTGCAGTTTAAGCATTTAATCGAACCTTTCTTAAGAGAATGGTAGCGTTTAATAAATTGAAAGCCAACTGTTAGGACAAGACCCGACACAGGCTGTAGTGCTGTGTAGTAGTTTCGCAACACTTCGTTTTCCAACACCTATCTCGAAGCTCAGCTTTCGAGTGGATCCACCTGTTTACGAATTTTTGATCCCTCAAAAAGTGCCAAAATGTGAGAATTCATTTTCTTTGTTAGATGGTTAATTTTTAATAGATTACGAACTAGTTAACGTAAGAACTTGCAAGGCGTTAGTTCAAACGTTTCTCTTACAATTGTCCTGTTTGATTTATGAATATGAAATACCTTGTTTCTTAAAGGTTGCAACTGGACAAAAGGCGCGTATAATGGGCCCTAACTACGTTCCAGGAAAGAAGGAAGACTTGTATGAAAAGGCCATTCAGAGAACCATTTTGATGATGGGCCGTTACGTTGAAGCAATTGAAGACGTTCCATGTGGTACGTTCTTTTTAACTAACTTTTTATATTTGGCAAGTTTATTTTGTGAAGGGTATTCTCACCAGCGAAGGACATTCAAACTTGTATTACGGCCATAATGGAATTTTTTTTCATTACATCCTGATATTGGGGGAGTATAATGGTCATTTCCTCTAAAACTTGATTTAAGTAGTTTATCGAGATTTTTAATGTAACATGTTCGTTATATATTTTGATTGGTTGAGGAGCGGGCAAATTCAAAATGCAAAAATTGAAACTGGATTTACTAAAGCATCTTCAGCAAATCTAAACTTTCATTGTTGCAGAAATCATAAGTGCTAAAACAATCAGGTAAGAAAATTCTGTTTTAGTATGTAAATGAGAAAATAGTGAACAGTATTTACACGTGCTCGAGACAAAATCGTACGAAATTTAGGAAATCAGCTCTTAGATTTCTACTATACTCAAACTACGGGCAGCTACTTCGAATTACTAGTTGGAGTGCTCCGCCTCCGTGAGGGTGAACAGAAGTATTTTTTCAAAGCAGGTATAGCTGTGGACAAGTACTGCTGCATGTCTTTAAATAATATTTTCCATATTCGCAGAGATGTCCCTTGCATTACAAAAGTATCACAAGGTACATTCACCAATTCTCTCGCCAGGATTTGTTTAAAATTGATTAAAATGCAAAGTTCTCCGCGGTCCATACAGGTACTTTGCGTATTTGAACCTTCATATATCCGGAATGCTATCGTAAACTAGTATACGCTCGGGCACAGGATTGCTTTTATTTTCTTTGGAGCGCGAAGCGAATGTGGGCATATATATATATATATATATATATATATATATATATATAAAAATA
>JAGDQP010004584.1:7328-45191 GCA_022664845.1 Lepisma saccharinum | reverse complement strand
TCTCTTACACATGTTACACCGCCTGCCATATTTAATTCTAGTTAATTTTTTCAAATTGAAATAGCTGCAAGTGATATATTAAATTCATGTAAACTTTTCGCTGAAATGCATAGATGGTATCTTGAACCGTTTTGAACTAAAAAGTAGGCCTCTTTTCGACGCCAATATAAACATGTGTGTACCAGATTTGAACTGAATCTAAAGTTGTATGTGAGTTATCGTTGGCATATTTTCTGGACATACATCCACACACACACACACACGTCAGTACGGAAATGATTTCTTTACGGGTCATTCCACCGAAAATCACCCGATGCATGATGGTGGTTGCACGACCATTTTTGAAAATTCTAATAATTTGCACATATATTGGTACATGTTTCGTCAACACAGTGGTATGATTAGAAATATCGGATTCCATTCCGTATGGAAACGGCGGCCATATTTCCAACATGGTGTGGCAAATATGGTTGCGCGCGAAATCTCTCGGAAATGAAAGGTGCTATGCTACAGATATGAGACAAACATCATTGGAAAAGTAATGAAGCGAGCTTTAATGCAGCGCTAAAAACTTTTTACCATCTCAATTCTAAGTGCCTGAAATAATGCCAGTCATGAGTGATCATCATCCAAATTACCATTTTTAAGCCCTGAAAATTCTGGGAAGGAGTTCAGCCAAAAATGTCCTATATAGACTTCGTATTTGTCCCCACACAATGTAAAGTTGGATGAAATAGGAGATCGTAGAAATGAATAGTGGATTTTATAAGGCATCAAATATGGCCACATACGGAATTTTGCCAATGTTTGCACTTTAATATCTCTGTTGGGGGAAGTGCGAAAATTCTTAACTTACGCAGAATGACCTTTAGTGCATATTTTACTTATAGTATAAAAGCAGAGTTTTACGAGTTTGCAGGTATATAAACTAATGTTGGAAAGTTACATAGAACATGTCAAAGTACAGGGTAATGGCATATATTTTGTGCACGTACAATACAATAACACGTGAAAATGGAACGAAATATGACTAACAGTAATTACCAGAATTTTCGAAAATGGTCGTGCAACCAATTTCTGGTAAATCGGGCGATTTTCGGTGGAATGACCCTTACATTTTACTAGAGGTAAAACCCTGAATTAGTCCTAACTCGATCTAGAATTTGTGATCCTAATACAATACTTCCATATTATAGTATAACTGAAGTAGTAAAAATCACACATGAATTATTTAGAATTATGAATGACATTAATGTTAATAAGAGTTTGATGTCTTCAGCAACAGCAGCAAACATGTTCGGACTTAATACAGGTTTCCGTATAATGTAGATACGACCATAAGGAAACCAGCGGATCTGTAGGTGAGAACACTTTTAACCGGATTTCTTTCGTGTTTGTAGTCTTAAGACGAAAGTCACAAAGATAGTTAAAGCTTCCACAGTGATGATTTTCACTTAACATTCGCGGTTTTTACCAGATTAATAATGATGGCCAGTTAAGATCTGAGTGGAAGTATTACAACTTTAGAATGAAAGAAGCAGGGTTAATATATTTCAGAAAGACTACATTCTTCAAAATCTGTGTCCTATTTATGAAGTGAAACTTCAACACGAGAAAGAATTACATTCTACTTCGAGACACACAAAACTAGTAGAACTTCATATAAATTTAGTTGTGCATTCTAAAATGACTGTAATCTACATTTAATGTATCAACTTGTTTTGTAGTGCAAATAAGTGTTTGAGTCTTCGCATGAGGCGTTCGATCTAAAGGTTTACTTGAATTAGATGTTCTGAGTTTGTCGTTTCTTGTAGGTAATATCTGTGGTCTTGTCGGTGTGGATCAATTTTTGGTGAAGACCGGAACAATTACAACATTTAAGGATGCTCATAACATGCGTGTGATGAAGTTTAGTGTATCACCTGTAGTGCGAGTCGCCGTAGAACCAAAGAATCCAGCTGATCTTCCAAAACTAGTAGAAGGTAAGAACACTAATAACTGGGTTTCTTTTTGTAATACCTTAGTCTTAAGAAGAGAGTTGCAAAGCAGTTACGAAGAAGATACTAAGAAAGCTTCCACAGTGATGATTTTCACTTAACATTCGCGGTTTTTACCAGATTAATAATGATGGCCAGTTAAGATCTGAGTGGAGGTGTAAATTTAGAGTGAAAGATAAGCTGGGTTACTATTTTTCCAAAAGTAAACACATTCTTCAGTAATTCTTTAAATTTGAGGAAGTGAATGCAAGAACGGGCTAATCCAGTTTGAGGTACTGAGCTTCCAAGTTGTAAATGTTTATTCCACGATCACGTTGTAGCTTGTTCTAAACTGAGGGGGTATGTTGAAAATTAACTTTGTAGGCATACCACGAGAAGTGTGGCAACCCTAAAAAGGTGAATTGAAAGCAAAAGCCTAACATTCCCGAAGTTCCTATTGCATGCAACTCTTCAATTCGCATACACCCACTATCAATCTTGTAAATACTTTCTATATAAAATTCTCCATTTTTAGTTGTTTTTTTTTCTTCACATACTGTACACTAAAATTACGAGTGCGCGTCAGATATACTTGTCAACAAGTGCAGTTAAATGAAATGCACTCAACGTGTCGTACTGAGCATAAAGGAACTTGTTTCCTTATGTTTTTAGAGAAACTATCATTTTATTTTGAAAGGAAATCAGTCGGGAATTGTTGAATACACGCGCGCACAAAAATAAAATTGCTGTTTTGACATGACACCTTACACTAGTAGGAAGAAAACATACATGCACCAATTTAGTGTTTTCATTCTTCGTGCAGGATAAAAACCTTCTAGAGGTAGTAATATAGCAGTTCAATGTGCTCTTTTGTATGTACAAAGAATTTATATGCTTGGTAGCTTTCAGCAAGTACTTATGCAATTCGCTAATAATAGTTTTGCCTACATTTTCGAATGATTGAAGGTGGCCTTACGTTCCCGGCTATATGTAACATTTTTTTTTCATAGCGTTAGTTACCCTGAAATTTGTTTTAATGATTCGAGTTAAGAGCGTTGTAAAATTATCATTAAATTTTGTAAAGAACTTTTATTTACAATCTGCAAGAGAATGTTACAACCAGTTTTTTTATTATTATTATTATTATTATTATTATTATTATTATAAGGGGGAAGCAGCTAACTTGATCATGTAGATGTAATTTATACTGTTACGGTACCATGATAAGCACGTGTGAAGTTTCCTGATTAATGTTTAAGAGCTTTATCTGTTCCGAGTTTGTCACTTGCATGTTCAATGAGTACTGGGTTTATTCTAGCGTGTAAAATCTGTTTTCCGCGTTCTGAAAATATTTAAAATGTGGTACATCATTGGTATTCGGGTTCTATTTTCAGTACGCCAGAAAAATCCTTTTTAACCTTGTACTAGTTCTGCAGCAGTGTTGAGAACACGTAATAAACATATATAATGTCTGGTTCATTCAGTTTTCGTAAAGTGCAGAACACCGTGCTCTTAAGTGATAGTTTTGGTTTAAAATTTAGGGTACTGATCATTGAAATGGAGTACAGGAAATCCTATAAATGTATAGATTTCGATATGAACGGGATCTCTTCTGCTTTCAGGATTGAAGCGATTGGCGAAGTCAGATCCTATGGTGCAATGTATTATTGAAGAATCTGGAGAACACATCATTGCTGGTGCTGGTGAATTGCATCTAGAAATCTGTTTAAAGGTAAGATTTCATGTCTGTCAGATGTAATTAATGAAAACTAAGCTTACACTAGACCAGAGGAATAATGACTGGCCAGTGAAGTAAGCTCGGGAAAATTAACATCTCCATCTGGACTGCCTCATAATCTCAGGGTTACACAACATAAAATTAGATGCATCAGCTGTACATAAAACGGACGGACATACAGAATTGTGTATAAAAGTGCTCTCCACAGAAGCCGCATTCCTTCGAGACAACTATACGATCCCCTTGCTTTACATCAAATAACAAGAACCTAGAAGTTCGTATAATTAAATTTCTTACCTTCCTGCACTACATGAATATGCAAACGTTAGTAATCATGTTTAATCCTCTGGAAGAATTGAAAAGCACTAAACATTAGCACAAGTTAAGGTTACTGACTTTTACTTGAAATAAAAAATGTTTGGAAGATAATGTCCAATCTTGCATCGCTAAAGCAGTAGCGTATCTTCGTTCACCTTTAAACTACACAGTAGTCCCTGTGCAGTACAGAAAGTTTATCCAGTGTGAACCACAACGCATGAAACTGCCGTATGGCTGTAGTCGGTAGTTCGTGTGGGTGGAAGACCAAGAGATCTTAAGTTTAGATAACTGCTGAATCGTAGTAGGTTGTCGGAATAGGGGATCTGACAAACGCTCCAATGTTACGGGTTTTAATTTTCGTACATAGTTTAGAAATTATTCGTAGTTCTAGTAATGCTTTTGAAGCATGTTGGCAATTTTAACAATCACCTGGGTAAAAGTTTTCCATTTAGGCATAGCGTGGAGAGGAACGTAACTAGTACTAAGGTAAGGTAGTATCAGTTTTTCCCACATCAAGGTGTCTAGTGACCTGGAATTTAAGTTTGGACCTGGAAAATCTGGTAAAAGTAGAAACCAGGATTTAAAAGAAAAAAAAATCACTATTTTCACTGTCAGCATTTAGAAGAAACTTGAATTTGTGAACTTAAGCAAGAAAAACATGAAACATAAAATGAAGCTGGATAACGAAACAAGTGGAAAAACAACCAAGGAAGAAGAATAAACGTCAATATATAAATATTAACAAAAATTAATACATGGTATAAATGCATTTGTGTAAATATAGTAAATGGCATTCGCCATCAAGAAGAATATGTAGTACAATGTGACCATGTGAAATAAAATGTTTCGAACTTGGATTTTGCATAATTTTTTTAGAATAAAGGGTATTGGTTAGTTTCACTAAAATTTTGCAAAGTTTCAACTAAACATGCAAACATATATTTCCTAAATTTTGGATCTGATAAATGAACTGATATTTTTTTGAAACTTTATTTTAAAAAAATGTCATACATTTAGGTTTGTTATTGCATAGTTTTCTCAACTTCCTTCTGGTAGGCTTCGTCTTGTTTACAATCTCTGGAAAACATATTTAGTTTATATATAAATGTTTTTTTTCATGTTCTATAATGACTTATGTGCTTGGTATATTCGTTTATTTATATTAATATTATAAATTAATGACCTGGAAAACCTAGAATTTGAAAATTAACGTTCAGTAGACACCCTGCACATCATGGAACTTTGGATATAGATTGATAACAGCCATGAGTGCGAGAAATGACCTTAATTCAAGGTAGGAGTTTGGCCAGCAGCCCCTCCACTAAAACCGCACACGTCAGTGTGGCAACAATATAAGACTTAGGTTTCTTCTAACTGCGACCCTTCGAACGTGTGCAAGCTATACTGCGAAACTATTTTGTCTTCTGGAAAATATTTTCATTATAATTCACTTTAAATAAATAAAATAGTCTGCTGTACAAATAAATATTTTGAGTAATTGTGGGACCTACATGTTCAAATTTCCTTCCCATATTCTGGCCTAAGCTATATTTGCATCAAGGCCATAAATGGAATTCAAATGACACGCAACATCTAATCATTCGGAACCACAAGTCGGGTATAATTTTATACGAAGAGGAATGAACCTTTGTAATAAGGCAAAACGAAAAAAAGAACCAGTAACTGATTGCTTACTACAGAATATTTCGTAGGCATAACAATTTTAGGCGTGCTTTAAATCCACTATTCTCACAACTGCGTTTTTAATGGACTTGAATTGATTTTAAGGGCTTTAGGCAACTATAGCTCAGGCCGTATGGATGATGGGATGAATTGGTGGAATGAAGAAAGTGGGAGGAAACGGGAGAACTCCGAGAAAATACACACGCACTGTTTGTTCACCACAAGGCCCACATGGCGTGAGCAGGGATCGATTGGACAACCCTTAGCACCAGAGATGAGCGCTTTACCAACTGAGCCACTTAAGCGGACTTGAATACGTGAGTTTGATTATTCCGTCGTAGTCTCCTCTAAAATTTGGTACTAAACATTTCAGTACCATGGTGAAATGGGCACAAAACTACTAATCTTTCCAGAGATCTTTAGACACAAGGTTCATTACAAACACCCACCCATTAAAAGATACATAACCGACTGAGTCGGCTCGGGGGTGCAAAATAAAATTAATTCTGAGAAGCACAGAATGTGAGGAGTTCAATAACGTTTTCCGCTTGTTGCGTACGTAATTTTCATTAACCTGTGTAGGAGAGAAGCTTAGTGGAAGGGTCGCTGGTTTGGCTCAGCCAGTATGGTTGTCAATCTGCTTCATCCTAACGGACATCATAGAACTTTGGATTTAACTAGTTAACAGGTTGCGTCCTTCGTTTCCTTATGTTCTCTAAAATTAAAATGCATCCCTGTAGATCATGTCCGTCATCTATTACGTGGACCGTGTTGACTTCAGAGCTAAAGAAACTGAGTTAGTTAGCTCTGACGAATTTATTTGCAGATGAGTAAATGGTGACGCTGAAGTGGAAAAGTGGAAGGTTCTGTTTTCATGCAGCTAATTAGCATATATACAGAATGGCATTACGCATCTGGAACGTTGTAAGTAAAGGGATTACTTGCCTGTAAATTCCTAGCATCAGCTGCAAAGGATATTTTTTTAAGATGGTCTGTTCAAGTGTCCTTTGTATATAATTTCTAGTAATATTCCCCTAATGCATAAGTTTTTCCTTACAGGACTTAGAGGAGGATCATGCTTGCATTCCAATTAAGAAGTCAGACCCAGTGGTATCATACAGAGAAACCGTATCAGAAGAATCAGATCAGATGTGTTTGTCAAAATCACCAAACAAGCACAACCGTCTTTTCATGAAAGCTGTGCCGATGCCCGATGGCTTGCCAGAAGATATTGATAAGGTAAGTTCATCGTTTACAACAGATGTTTCGCAATGTTCAGTAATGTAACATGGCATGAGCTTACAGTTTACGGGTGTCATATCAAGAGGCTTAGTGCCATTTTGACTTGTAGATATGTAGAGTAACTGTTATATGGCCCATTGTTAGGATGCTGGCAGTTGCTTGCATATTTATCGTGTAATAGCTATACCTTCAAGTTATGTAGTCAGTGTAACTGGTCTGGTTTCTTTTGACACTGTTCATTAACACTTCATTTCCTGGTTACGCACACTCAGAAATAATACTGTTTTTATACACCCACTATTTTGAGTACTGGAACACACCCAATTAATCAGTTACTTTAAAATTTTATAGAATCTACTTTTTCGAGAGTACATTTATTTTCAAATCACATTTTGGGGCAAAGCTTTGTTTATAATTTGGATTCTACAAATTGTTCAAATATACGAAAATGTTCATTAACGTAAGGCATTTATTAGACAGCAAAAATGGCGTGATATCATCCATCCATAGTAACAGATAACGGCAACGATAAACGCGTAGAATAGTAGTTCAGTTAATTGGAAATTACACGAAACAATTGGGCGCTGGCAGACACAGCAGCGGCTGATTTAATTGAGGTTGGTGAGAAATGCTTCAAGTAAACAGAACGTTGACCACTCCGTGGTAGTACAGTGGTTAGAATACCCAACCGACAATCGCAAGACACCTGGGTTCGAGTCACGGTCCACACAGATCTTTTCGCACTGCATAATTTGGCATGCATTTTCTTGTAACGGTTTCACATTCAGTGAAGTACATGAACATGGCACCAGAAAATTGGCTAGTTGTTGAGGCGCAGTGAATCCTTCATGTACAATGTTGGCCATACCGTTGTAGTTCAATAATTAAATATCCAACCAGCAAGAGACCCAGATTCGGGTCTCCATTGACAGCAGCGACCAGTTTTCTGTAGTTTTCAGTTAACCACCGCACACAGTTGTGTAAAGCATCATAGTTCTTATTTCTATATTCTTAATATCGTTCGGCTTTATTTCCTCTGCAGTGTTACGTGTAAATATTAGTGTTCGCTTCTGAGTTTCTGGAGGAACTTCGTGGAAGTGAATTATTAGCAAGTTCCTAGTTGTCTTGCCTCACACCAAGTGAATATTACGTGGGGTGTTCAAATGAAAAGGTAGAAGCGACACTGGGTATAATCGAAGTCTTTATTCAAAAGTAATCACCAGAGACCTGAGCACAACTATCCCACTGTGTAACGAGCCGAAGGATTCCCTGTTCCCAGAATTCCTGTGGCTGTGACAGCAGCCAGTACTTCGGTTCGTCCGATGGAAGTCACAGGGCGACATGTCCGGGCTGTAGAGCGGATGCTCAAGCTGCTCCCACTTGAACTTGTCCAATACACACACTCTCGGCCTTCACGAAAACGGACACTCCACTTTCTCACTGACTTGTCGGACAGTCTCCACCATCCGGCGATGAATATCGACCGATTTAACCCCTTCCGCAGTCAGAAATTGCTGCTCCTCAATCGTCGAATTGTTAAATGTAAACGCCATGATTTCCTCACGCGCTGCCGCGTCAATTGGACGGAACACACAACTGCGTCATGTGAGAGGCGCCCGCGCAGGCGCACAACCCCCCGGACACTGCATTCTCTTCCCTAGATGATGTACTACGTTATCCCAAAGCGGCATATTCATATTTCAACCGGTCTGGTTTTTACGACGTTTCGTACCTTTTCATTTGAACTTCTTGTAGATCCGAAAAAAATGACTTATGTAATAAAATTTGTTCCCCTTGTTCTTAAATTTCCGTTGGCATGCGTTAAGGAACATTTCGATGTGAAAATATGAAATAGATTCGTTGATTTAATTTAATGACATTTAATTTTATTTCATTTCAGGGTGATGTTAATCCACGTGACGATTTCAAGGTTCGAGCACGTTATCTAGGAGAAAAATACGAATACGATGTTACAGAAGCACGTAAGATCTGGGCCTTTGGTCCTGATGGTACAGGACCTAACATCTTAATTGATTGCACGAAAGGTGTACAATATCTAAATGAAATCAAGGATTCAGTTGTTGCGGGATTCCAGTGGGCAACAAAAGAGGTAAATATTCTTAAGCTCTTCTGATTCTTCTATTGCTAAAGTGATTATCTTAAAAATAGTTTTTTTTTAGGGATTTATTCTTATATCGCATTCATTCGAATTCAGTTAGTATGAAAACCTGCGCACATAATGCTATAAACATGTTCTTAAAGCTTCCATAGTGATGATTCCAAATTAACATTCGCGGTTTCTACCAGATTCAGAATGATGGTCTGTTAATATCTGAATGGAAGCGTAATGGAACTTAAAATGTATTCTTCATACGATAGAGTAGTAACTTACACTTCATGTGTAATGGAATCGTGACTTGCGTACTTCGTAGCGATGATTCTAATAAGTTAAAGCAACTATTAAGTAGTTAGTACATTGTGTTTACGAAAAGTATAGCAGTTGATTTCCAGTGAACGTACACTGTGAACAATACTTCCCAATCCGCTTTAAGTACTGGTTGCATGCAGTGATCTTCAGCGACATACAGGCATATTAATATCGCTTTGACGGATGTACGTTACGAGTAGATTATAAAAGCATTCTTAAAACGAACACTTGAGAGAGGATGGGTTCTACGATCTCAGTAGCCGGCCATCCTGACTTGGTTTTTTTCCTGAGTCTCACCAAATCAAGGACGAATGGTACCCTGGAACTAGGACCTAGCAGTTCCTCCCATGTCGTCGCCTGTCACAAATTCATACTTTTTTTTATATAAGAATTTTGAGGAAATTTGTTAATTCTTTGAAATAAGATAATTATTTTAATGCTCTTTGACGTGATTTTGTTCTAATTTCCGTTCAGTAATTTTTATTATAATGAATATCCAATATAACAAATAGTCGAATGAATTCTCCAAATTCATTACATATTTTGTCTATAAATAATTATTCAGGACTAACACAATATTTACAGATAGTAATTATTACAACTCTCAAAATTACCACATTAACCCATAAGAAAACTAGCTTTTTACAACCTAGTTACTTTGCATACTTGCAACTTCAATTAGGGATGATTGCGAGAATATTACCAGATTTGACTGAAGTTTCTGTGATAAGACAACACCGTGAGGAGAAATATGTGTATTCAAGTTTATTGATTTCATTTTTTTAGAAAACATTGTAAGAATCATCTATTTCAGGACGTGATAATGTACATCCTAGCGAACGTATTTTTTTTTTTTTCAACATGTTCACTGTTGGCATTTTTTAAGTGGGCTTCGAGACACTCCAGTGGACGTTGAACCCCTGATCAGGCACTGAGAAAGTGAACACGCTAATTCCTCGGCCATCCAGGGGTTCATATATAGCATTACATATAAATATATATGCATGACATTTTTTTCCCCCAAGAAAAACATGATTGAAATATGCCAGTTAATACAGAAAAGTTGTGCAAAGCAAATGTACATCATATGTATTAGTTTTGCATGAGTAGATAAAAGCTTTTTCATGTGTATTTCAAACGTTTTCTAAAGTTTGTATACAAAGTATTAACAATGTATGTTGTATCGAAGAGTGAAATGTAGACTTCTGTTTTCATGTGTTTTTTATCTTCAGGGTGTGCTATGCGAAGAGAACATGAGAGGTGTGCGATTTAATATCTATGATGTAACACTCCATGCTGATGCAATCCACAGAGGTGGCGGACAGATCATTCCAACTACTAGACGTTGTTTATATGCTTGCGCTCTTACGGCTCAGCCACGACTTATGGAACCAGTATATCTTTGCGAAATCCAGGTAATAAATACATTTTTTAAAATCAAATTACTTATGACCACGAGACGAAAAAGGGCCGTACAAGTTTGTGTGGACTTTGTACGATATAATTAACTTCCGTTGTGAAAGTATCTACGAGGGGGTGCTGGTAAGTCCTTAATTTTGCCCCCTTCCGATTTTCATAATTCTTTTTTTGTTTGAAAGCTACATGCTTCTAGATGTTTACCAAAAACCAAATCAGTGGTGCTAATGGAACTATTCCTTTTCGTATAAGTAGTTGAGATTGCGGGACAGTTAGTAAAGTTCAGTGATGTTGAGAGCAGAGCAGTGATAAAATACCTCTTCCTCCAGGGTAAGTGTGGAAAGACCATCTATGGTGAGATGCTACAAACAATGGGGGACCACGCCTCGTGCTATGCTACAATTAAGACTTGGTTGTCAAATTTAGGACAGGACATTTTGACACTGAAGATGAATCCCGCCCTGGGAGACTCCATAGTGATTGTGCCCGAAACGATTGAACAGGACTTAGGCTTCTCCCGTGAACCCGTTGGTGTCATTCGTGATCACATGACAAAACTGTCGGCCAAGTGGGTGTCGATCAAAAGCGTGCAAGGGTGCTTGCTTCGAGACGTTTTGAGCAGAAAGCCAATAATTTTGTGGAATGTTCGGTCACGGAGAATGAAACATGAATCTATTTGTATGATCCAAAGACGAAAAACCAATCAAAAGCATGGTGTGACAGTGGTTCACAGAGATCGAAAGATTCGTGTTCGAAAATAAGTGCAAAGGTTCTAGCCAGTGTTTTTTGAGATAAGGGTGGGGTAATCGGTGTTGGTTATCTAAAAGGTCACACCATTACTGGGGCTTACTATGCCTCATTATTGGACAGGCTTCACTCAGAGCTTAAGAAATACAATGTTGCAATGCCAATATTTGCTACGTTAGGGTTTGCAATCTTGAATCACCTATCAGACTATCACCTATTCCCAGATTTAAAGAAACACTTGAAGGGACAAAAATTCAGCAACATTTCTGAAGCAATTGTCGCTGTAATGTATGGTTTGACAACCTCATTTTTTTTTTTTTTTTTTTTTTTCTTAAACTGCATTGATTTGGTTTTTGGTAACACCTCTAGAAATAAGTAGCTTTCACACACACACACAAAAAAAAAAAAAAAATGAAAATGAGTAGGAGAAAGTTAGACTATTAGCACCCCCTCGTATTACAACAGGTTCTACATTTTGAATAGAACTGGATTATTCAAGAACAAACACGAAAAAGATCACATGGAAGAAATATGTACAAAAGTACATGTCTTGTGCACATATGTTCTTGTTTTTGAAAAGTTTGATATACGTAGAGTATGCCTCTGAAGCGCAATTTTGCATACTAAGTTTACATCCTAGTATTTCAGCCATAGCACGGGATTTCAGAAACACTATTTCAACGAGTTCTGGCTCCTATATTCAATGCCCAGTTTTGGTTATGAAATTCATTAGAAAATTGTCCTCCCCTTTCCTTCCTGTGATTTTTAAATGCCCTGGAGGACAAATATTTGCTGACATCCAATGCAACATTATTATTTTCAAGGCTTTCCGGCATTGGCATGATCGTGTCGCGAAGTGCACAGCTTCACAAGGAGAGTATTTCGAAGTCGAAAGGTAAGCAAACTTTGCTTTCACATTACCATACTGGGAATTGAATTGTCAACTTGGTTGAAATTTTGAGGTGAAAATAAACATTGTAATTAAACAGAATTAGACAAATATTGTATTTGTTTTATCATAGTATTATTTTATGCAAAATGTTTTCGGCTCGTGTTCGCTGTACAGTAGTGCAGGAATGGGGCAGCCAGCGACAAAGATAACCACCCAACAAAGGAGAACGTTGCCTAATTCGTCAGCTCATCAGTATCACTATACAGTGTTCACTGCCTTCCATGAGCTTCGGTAATCGATCAACCTGAGTACGATTGACAGTCCGGCATTTGGTAATGCGCTTGAAACCGTATAATTGGACAGTACTAGTCTGGTGCAGTGTTAATTTGTCTTACGATGATTGTTTCAAGTAGATTTTCGACTCTGTGTAGAAAACATCAGATTATAGATGCATACTGTCAGCAGTAGCAGTGTTGATCAAGCTGATATTCGCTGCGTTTGGTGTGTTCTGTTCGGAGACCACTAGCGAAATGAGCCTTGCTCAACCGCGGTGGGAATGGCTTGTACTAGCAGGAACGCAACTGTCGTACCAATGTGACTCAGCTGGTTCAATAAAACTACTGACTGCGTTACTCCTTGGACCTTCGCTCTTGCCGGATTTGAAAGCCCAAAGCAGTTAAACATTATTCACTTAGAGCTTTGCAGTCGTTAAATGTATGTGCCAGGATGTACACTCTCAACGAGGTCATAACACTGAGAAAGTGGTTGATTTGGACGGAGGGAGGAGCACGTAAGTAGGCGCCGAATAGTTCGAAGTGTAAATGTAGAAAGCAAACTTGGCTTGGTTATTATTATTTTCTTCAGTTTTCGTAATAACTAATATCTGAAATTAACAAAATGGTATGTGATTTGTGCACTCGAAATTAATAGAGGTTAGTGTTAGTATTGACTACGCATGAAATCTTCTGCGTAGCCAGGATAAGTGTCAAGAGTACTTATTACAAGATCGTAGTTGCACATCTCAAACATAATTTTATCGTTTTATGTCTAACTGAACTTGGTCTGTTGTGTTTTGTAGTGCCCAGAAGTAGCTGTTGGAGGTATTTATGGTGTATTAAATCGTCGTAGAGGCCACGTTTTCGAAGAAATGCAAGTGGCAGGCACACCCATGTTCGTTGTAAAAGCTTATCTTCCTGTAAATGAATCATTTGGTAAGTAATTTGTAAGTAAACGTTAGAATATACCACATTTCGTGTGCTAACCATTCTCAACTAGGCGCATACCGAAATTGGTGTAGTATGAACATTGAGATTACTTCCAATCATTTTGAATACGTCCTTGAGTTTATAGATTTAGAATTTACGTAAATCGAGATTTTGTGAATACAGTATATTAAAAACAGAATTTTTAAAAACGTTATATTGAAAAATTAGGGTTTGTATTGGTTGTAATTGTTTCGTACTGCTTATTGGTTTGTGTTCTATGCATTATTTGCTATTGGGGCGTGTACTATTCTGACTTTCCTGTTGAACAGTTCGATTTCTTCCCGTATTAGAATTTTTCTTGTGCAGAAGCGGAGACTTCTTGGGTTCCAAGGCACATTCACAGAAACAGTATCAGCTGCTGGGTCTGAATATAAATGTGCTTCAAATGTAACAAGAGATTGGTGAATACAACTATTTGTCCATATTGTGTTATTTCTTATAAAATAACTTCAACTATCTTCTTTATATCCTACGTCTTGACCATCCTCACCAAGGTTTACCAGTATTTTCCTCAGTTTCACCAGGTAAATACCACAATAGTATCTTTGAGCCCAGATCAACAATTCTCTACCCAATCCTATCCAGGCGTGTAAAGTTTTTTTTTTCTTCCAATGAATCCATTTTATAAAATCAGCACTAGTCGCCATAAAGACCTACCTCCTGGATACTCAAGCTGGATCATATTTCGCTCGATCCAATCGAACTTGCTAGTCCCAATGGCTTGAACACTAGTTTTTGGAGAGTGCAGTGGGGCCGGTTAATGGAAAAATTGTGCACTTTTTCATAAAAGCATGAAATTTGGCATGGTGGCTAGGCATATCTGTAAGATCATTTTAATATATTGAGGCACTTTGAAATTGATGTAGGAGTCCCGGAAATCGAAAATTGCGTCCAAGATTTCATAATTATTGATTCTAGTATTTGAGTGATTTTCAGATTTTAAATGTGTTAACGGTATCGAACACAAATCTGACATCCTGAACACTAACTACTTTTAAATGTACCCATGAACCATCAAAATTCAACATGGGCCCAGAGACGATGTGTGGATGTTTGTGATGGGGGATTATAACTATACGGAAATTGTCATCGAAGTCAGTATTGTGCAATAGCGTGTCTGTTGGTGACTGAAAAGTGGCGGTGATTATTGGAGATTCAAAGGACCACCTGTTTCCCCCACATAGAATACCGGGCAGAGCATGCAGGTTAGGATGAGGTTTGACAGGTTCCTTTGGGATGTATAGTGAAGTTGCCATTGGTTGTGCTGATAATACGTCTCCATCTGCCGATAGAGATAGATGGAGACGTATTAAGGAGGGGACAAAGTTATCAAGCGCTGTTAAATTTGTGGGCGGGAACTTGAAGGCAAATGGGAATCCGTTTCTAAGATTGGGAGGAAGCTGAAAAACTAATTAGCAAACTACTTAATTGATATTAATCTATTCATATCTACTTATTTTAAAGTTGACTGGCCCGCAGATTGTTCTGAGACCACCACTGACTGCAACAAATCTGTGTGCTAACTCGTCCAGTGTGGACATTATTCTTTCTCCTCTGTGTCATGCTGTCTCTTAGGAATGTCTTGAGACGTTGCAGAAAACTGAATCTACGTTCATCTTCACATGATGAAGTTTTCACCACTATCAAAAGACGAATCCAGTTTTTAATGTTCCTAAACATTACCAACTGACAGGATCTGTAGTTGAATCTTCAGAACCCTTGTATCTCTTTGGCGCCTTTTTTGTCCGTGAAATGGGATTCAAATTCCAATCAACCACTTTCTTCATTAGGAGTTTCTTCAGAGTTCCTTCATGGCACTGATTCTGATCTTCCTTCGGAAACTTAAACAGCTTTCATAAAACCTGATAGTGTCTGTTGACGATCTTGTAATGATTCAAAATGGAGGCTTTGAGGAGGACCATTTCCTTTCCATTGGGAAGTTCCGGGGGCTTTGAGAAAGATCTTTTCTGCAATAGACAAGGTGTCTCTAAAGAGCCGTTTTTTGTGCATCAAGCTACAGGAAGAATTGAGTGGAAAGAACCCACAGTTGCCAATCCCCGGTGAGCATTCCCTACCGTGTGCCAGTACTTTCATTAGAAGTCCTGATGAGTAGGGAAAATGGAATTAAGGAATCAGATTGCTGCTTTAAAAGAGAGAGTACTTATGACGAAATTTGCTTGAGGGATTTGAAGATGTGTTGGAAGAAAAGGTGAACCTTCAGACAGAACTCACAAAAGTCTTTCGGCAGCTACCAGTAAAATCAACTGATCCTTGTAAAGCACAGCAAAAGGAAGATGGAATTATTTGCACACTAAATAGAAGTACGAAGAACTCATACCAGTCTGTTAATTATTTAGACAATGGCATCTATTTAGGTGAAAGAGCGAAAGTGACGAGTCGGACACTATCAAAGAAAAGCATACGCATGAGACCTTTCATTCACACAGGTTTGCGGAGAAGTTACCTCGCTCCAGGGACCCTCAGTCACACAGGTACTCCATGTTTCTGCCACTTCGATAGGTCAGTCAAGTTCATCGTCGTCGTTGTACTTTTCTAGTGAATAAGCGGGATGGGGTAGCACCTCCCACTTAAGTGTCTTCAAGTAGTTTTGGACCACTTTTGACGTGTGCGATGGGGCGTTGTGGAGGAATATTAGCTTGTCATGTCTTTGTTGATACTCCGGCCTTTTTTTTCACAGCACGGTGCACGTTGATCAGTTGGTGGTAGCGGTGGTCATTGACAGTTTGACCCGGTTGCAACAGCTTACAGTAGACGATACTCTGTTGATCCCACCAAACAAACAGCATCGTCTTCTGTCCGAAGCGATTTGGTCTCGAGGAAGATGGTTGGCCGGGATCAACCCACGATTTCTGGCGTTTCGGATTCGCGAAATATATCTACTTTTCATTGCCCGTCACAATCCTATGCAGGAACGACTTTTTCTTTGTCTGGCGAGCAACATTTCGCATGTGTGTTGGTCTCTCCAGCTGCCGATCGGTAAATTCATGCGGCACCCATTTTCCGATCTTCTGAACCTTTCCCATGGCACGTAGACGCATGGTAATGGCTGCTTGAGTAACGCCCAATTGCTCGGCGAGCATTTGTTGCGATTGGGTATCGTCCTCGTCCAACAGCGCCTGCAATTGATGGTCCCCAACTTCCTGGGCCGATTTTCACGCTTCTTGTCACTCAGGTCAAAATTGCCGTCTTTGAACCGACGAAACCAATCTCGGCACGTTGTTTCCGATAAAGCAGTCACCATACGCCTCCACAAGTATTCGATGCGCGTCGGCAGCCGATTTCTTGCTTGAAATGGAAGCAGAAAAGCAGAGCTTCCCGCATATGCTCTTTTTCTGGCACAAAACTAGCCATGCTAACCAACGGAACTGTGTTGTTGTCTGCACTTGCTGATTATGTGCACTGATTCGTGTTGCCAGAGGTCCAACTCATCCACACAATAGGTCTGGCGTGCCCATGGCAGCTTCATACGCTCACGAACGCCATCTATGGGCAAACAGCGGATTTAAGCTTATACACCTGGTATACATAAAGGTTTGTGAAAGTGCCTAATGTGCAGGATTAATACGGTAAATTGTAAACTTCTTGAAACTGAAATATTGTACCTGTAGTAGTAACTTCTGCTATGAAATGGTAATTTGTTAGTTTAAGAAATTGATGTCTGTGTTCATAGTATATTATCCGGACAATCTTTCTGTAGGATTATCGTGCAAGTCCTACAGTTGATTTGTCAGGAAGAAAGCATAACTTTCAGGTATGCCTAGAATGGTTTTTACTTTCTAGGTTCTAGCGAAAGGTACATTAAAGTGTTTACTTATCTAGATGTCACCGTGTAGTGGTACTCATTCCAGTGGACGGAGATAGATTATATTTAATTTTTGTGATAAATATCTGGAATATATTGTCCATTTTTATATCCAAACTTAAATGTATGTTATTCCGAGTTAATATAATGCAGTGAAAATAGTTATTAGGTAGGTATCCCATAACTTTCGGCACTTCAATGTAAATAGTTTAAATTGGCGATCTTCTAGGTGCTTCAATAGATGGTACTGTAGATAAGACTTCTTTTGGTGGTCTGTATGACACTCCAAATTTGTTTAACGTAGCCGTTCAGAGTTAATGTGTATTGTGAAAATCATGAGCTTGCGTGTGGAAACTAAATATTTGAAAATGTAATTTCAGGTTTCACAGCAGATTTGAGAAGTAACACTGGTGGCCAAGCATTCCCACAGTGCGTATTCGACCATTGGCAGATCCTCCCTGGTGACCCAACAGAACTTACCACCAGACCATACACTGTTGTACAGGTATGTATCCAGATGAGTTTTTGGATTAGATCACAGCAGGGATTAATATCGCTGAAATCTTGGGGATGAAGATTGAAATTACACTGGCAGACTAATGGGGTTTAGAGAATTCTTGGAAATTTACCAACGCGATTAATAAATGAGGTAAACACGTCACACTTCTCCGCAGTTTTGCCATACTCGTAAGACTTCAGGTGCATGTAGAAACTTGCGATCAGCTGCGCGTAGCATATTCAGATTTTGACTTTTCTGCTGAATACAGTAACAATATCAAGAATATCTTCATAAGAATAAACACAGGGTTGGTAGTTGTAGCAATTTTATAATGGTTCACAGTACATATGCTGAATATTGTTCTATGGTAGTAAAAACTTTGCTTGTGTAGTTAAATGAGAGAGGTGGTTTGCGACTGAATTGCAATTCAAAAACCTTTGAATCAAAAAGGACTAATATTATTGAGTTACGACAATTGCGTGAGAATGGCCATGTTAAAGGATCAGACGTTACGAGTTGTTCGCATGGTATGCAGAGTAGTTTAGTAATCAATTCATTCCCAAGAAGAGTACCTGTATGTTCCTCATATCGTCACGTCTGCTGTTTAATATTTTAATTAAATGTTAATCAAGTTGTGTTCAAATATTTTAGTATCCAGTTAAAAACTCAAAATATTTCGTTTAGTAACATTCTCGTTTATATATAAATCACTTTTACAGATACTGTAGGATTTATAGGAGTACTTTTGTCAGTCTATGGTAGAACAGCATATTTACTTCGTATAGGTGACATGTGATCTGACAATCATAAACGTTCATTTGAAACACCTCTAAATATGTAAACCTGAAGAACGGTATAACTAATAAACAGAGAAGCGGAAAGTCAGGATACAAGGTACCTTCGTAGTAATTCTGAGTTCGTTAGTGAGAGGTCTGTACGTGAAAGTGGTCATGGAATCAAAGCTCAAATGAATGTGCATCACAGAAAACACGTGTCAATTCTGAGTGCGGGTTTTAAGCTTATCTGTAGTTTATAGTATTCGCCCCCCTCCCCCCCTTCTGATATTTCCAGTAAAACATACAGATCTTAGTATTTCGTAACCTTAGGCGAGCACAGATTCAAATCCCGCTGGGATCACAGCAATAATCACTTGAACGATATAACTAAACGCTGCTCCGAGGGAACGATAAAGGCAGGAAACAAAACTTCTGGATTTAATGTGATCATGTTTCAGGGGAAAATTTTTCTAGTGAAGCTGAACGAGAGCATCGATGTATCAGATCTTTAAAATATGAATTTGAAGTATGAACTCAAGACATCCTATAAGCGACGGCTGACGAAAAGGATGTTAGGTCCTGGATTAGTCTCACGCGGTGTCGCAGGTTTTCTCACTTGAAATTGTAGGCCGAATCATCAGGCTGTTTCCACTCGTAGTTACGACGCTGGTCTGGTAATGGCGTAGATGTTCACGAAATTACTTGGTAGGCTTGGTCGGTTCATTCTGCCCTCTATGCAAATCATATTAAAGGTTGTGTACATAAAGCTCGTGCAGTTTTTAGAGTTTGTTGTACGGAAGAAGTCTTCAGTTCCTGGAACGTTGGTGACTAGTGGTTATGTAACTGAATTACATCGTGTATGATGTGGCTTTTGTGTTTCTTACGTCTTCTGTTGTTGCGGTTTATCCATTAAATAGCTTTGATCAAAACTGATTAAAGTGATCCCTGATATGTCGATATCTCTTGGGATGTTTGTTCGAATGCCCAGTTAAGAATTTTGCTCCGTAATACAGGTTTTCATTGATAGAAATTTTCTAAATTACGTTTCGTCAGAATTGCGTGCCACATCTATTAACAAAACGAAGTTAGAATTATTTATTCCCGTTTGGTTGCAAAAATATTCAGTCGAGTAAAATGAAGGACTACAATTAAGTGTTACTTTTGTACTTGTATTTCAGCTTTATTTAGCTGCGTATCAGGAAAATATTTTTCACACGTGCGTCACTCAAATGTTAAAATATTTTGCTGAATGAAATGTGAGCTATAGGCATGCGTCCAAGCTTTTGTCGATAGCTGTACCATAAGAAAACTAACAATTTGAAATTAAAAATTACGTGATTCCAAACTGCCAGCAGATTACAAGAGACTGCGAATACATAACTGACGAAGTGATCGTAACAGAAGGGTTGTTCGCAGTGGGACTATCTGGTGTGACACGTACAAGACTTTGTAGAACTCATCCTGGTCAAAAGTATACATCTAAATGTAGAACCATTCTGGTGCGTTTGCCTGCACCGTGTATCATGGTAATCAAGAGCATCAGGCTGATGAGCTGAGTTCGTCTGCGTGTTGATCCACTTACTTGCCCACAGTTGAAGGGCTTTTTGGTTTTGAGGGGAAGAAAAAAGTGAGGAAATCCTTTGGGTCTTGCTTTGTTACCAGCCTGAAATGGATTTTAACTGGATCGGCATGTTTCTTCGGAAACCTCGACTTCCAGTTGTGGTTTTTCTACGGAACCTTTGTAATTCCGTATTTATAGAAACATCTTGGAATCTGGAATTCAGGTTTCGCACACTTGCCTCTTGTGATCATTTTGGCTTCTATTCCCGGACTGAGGGATCCTTCTCTTGTGAATCTAAAAGTTGATCGACTGGCCCTAGATGTCACTTGTCGATACATAGGAAGTATCGGTATGGGGATTTTATACAGATCTTATTGTAGGTTCGATAGCGGGCTTTAGCGGAGACTTCACGAGCTGCAAGCAGACGAGTACTAATTACCTTCTTCTTATCGGATATAACTTGGAATGTTTATGGTTGCCATTTTTTCAATCTTGAAATATGTAGGGACTACTTCATGAATTATTTTTTCTAGTTTTTGGCACTAAATCGAAAACGCAGGTCAAAGTTTAAATATCCCGATACCGTGAATAGCAGTAACATTCGTTCTACTGTCAGATTATAGGATATAAAGGTTGAGATCTGTCGACCTCTTGGGCAGTGTTGGTCTAATTCCGCTGGCCATCTTCAGATCAAGATTTGAGTTCAGGAAATTTCGGAAGGATAGTCCGTCATTCAGTTTTACCTGAAGTTAGGTTGTCCATAACTTCAGTCTTTCACGATGATGATTTCCTGAAACATTCGCGGTTTCTACCAGATTAATAATGATGGCATCAGGAGTGTCTGAGTGAAAAATCAATGGTGAAGTTATGCAAATATGATTAATTTGACGTGCTTAACAATTCAATTTATCCGATACGGTTATTTATTTATTTTTAGTGGAATTTTTAATATATTAATATCAAGTTGCATTATCCGTCGAAGTTCTTTATTAGCAAAATTTCTGTCTTGAATTTGGCTTAACCATTTAGAACGTTAATTTTCTACTTCTAATCTCTACATATTGCAAGGTTTAAGGTGAGTTTTGTTAAATTAACTTTTTTTTTCTCTCTCCTTCAGGAAACTAGAAAACGTAAAGGTTTGAAAGAAGGGCTACCAGATCTTACTCAGTATCTGGATAAATTGTAAGAAAAGCGAGATACTAGGAATAATATTTAAGTTTTGAAGGAAGACTGTTGCTTGGGAAGATCTTGACACGTGAACTATAGGATAACTAAACATCGGAAACATCTACTTCTCCAATCAAAAACTTACTATGGCATAATATGGAATTAACTATTTGGGTGATTAACGGAAAATGGAGAGGAATCCTTAAAGAATGACATCAAAATGGAAATATAAAAAAACCTGAAAATAAAGATTATATAAATATAATATATATGAAGCCACTGTGTTTTTCTTTATTTACCCCTTCTTGCGTACGTTAAAATTCACGTGGCTCATTTGAGACATTACACGCAATGGTAAGACAATTACATGGATGTGAAAGTGAACGGATGAGTGTCGAAGTGTATTTAAGGCGATAAATATCGCTCAGTGAGATAACATGAATATATATTACGTTAATTTAGTTACGAAGTTGAATGAACGTTGATTTCCACATATAGTTGGTTTATACTGTTTTTTTTTCTTTTTTTTTTATATATATATATAATATGAAGAGTGGTAATAACTTTTTCGACGTAGCATTGCCCACATACAACTGCAAGTTTGTAACATTCATGCAGTCACCCAAGTTTTCCTCTTGAAAAGCAAATTGCAACCTACTTATTACCTTGTAGTTATCTACTTTTTACATTTGAAAGAGCACTCACGCGCAAGGAACTAGTATTTATCTGGTAGTGCGAAGCAGCGAGTACTTAAGGGACAAACTCAAGTCCATTCCCAGTAATCGCTGATTTGTTCGTGAGTTTTCAAGATATCTGGCAAAAAAAAAAGAGCATAAGGCAGCTACCACTCTTTACGAGCAGAGTAATGTAACTATTTTTTTTTTTTAAACTAAGGATTTTTAAGTTGAATCGCTGTTTGTATTCATCTAAGCAGACATCCAATAAACACATTGAAAGAATGATTAAATCTTGATTTTTGCTTGTAACTGATTTGAACTTATTGTTTATTGAACTTAGTCATTATGCACGGTACTGTACGTTAAAACACTGCGTGAGCAACAAGCTGAAAGAAGCAAAAACCGCAGTAACTGAAATTATGCATGTCAAGCTTTTTGGTGGTCCCAGCTGATCTGGTGATCTATCGGACATAGTAAAAAAAAATAGCCCCCCCCCCCCCCACACACACACACTTTAGAACTTTGAGACCAGAGAAAAATTTTATCACTGAAAATACTCTTCATAACCTAATGCGATGACCACTTTATTTTTTAAATAACTTTCTGCAAAACCTTTTAAATCAACTGTTATCCATATGTATATATGAAAGGAAACCGGTCTTCGAATGGTTTCGACCATCACGTGCTAATAGATGTGAATGCTGTATTTGATCCCTGGGCTTTCGTTCTGCGCCTGACCGCGCGGGTAAGACACAGCGGCTCAGGAGTAGGTGTTGCAACACCAGTGTGTATGGCAATGGAGGTTCCAAAAGAGGAACAGCCAGGGCATCACCCTTGAAAACTCAGGGAAATTTGAGGTGGACCTGTCCACACTTGGTCCGCCCCAGCAAGGCGGAGGTCGTGGGTTCGTTTCCAACTGCTGACCGGATTTCTATTGTTTATATATATAATAATAATAAATCACAGCCATATTCAATCCACTAGTGGATGAGGCCTCTCCCCGAAGGGAGGAGTTGGTCTACTGCTCCCACGCTGACCAGACGGGTTGGGAGAGGAGAGCCGAAGCTCTCACTGTGATCGCCGCTGTATTTTATTCACAGCAGCTCCCCAATTGTCCTCACGATGCTGGGTCAACACCGAAATTTTTGAGCCCCACACCGGGAATCAAACCCGGGACCGCTCGCACTGAAGTCGATCGCGCTACCGACTAGGCTACGCAGCTCATTTATTTATATATATATATATATATATATATAACCCATCACATTTTTTCTTGTGGAATACCAATAACGTAAGATGCTTGCACTAGATGGTGGGTTTTAAAAAGATGCGTATTTACATGTTCCACTAAGAATTCATGAATTTGGAAAAAATATGGAAAGCTCAGGGAAAATCGTCAGAAAAAGACACAATCAACAGTGGTACGGCGAGATTTTACCGTGCATGGGTAAATGAACACGAAGCGTTATTTTCCGACACTTGAACGTTTACACCAAGTAATCAAGAACGAGCGCCGTGAATTATCTGAATTCTCTAGTTACAGGACAATGCAAGGCCCCATACGACGGATGTGACAGTGGAATCTACAGAAGTTAAACTATACAGCCTTAGTCTTTCGCGGTGTGTTGTACGTTGGTAGTCCACCTACGTTTGCTGAAATTTTCGCCACCACCCAGCTTCTTTTTTGGAGTCTCCATTGCGATACGAGTCAAACCAACTTCCGAGCCGCTGTTTCTTGCTGCGCGATGATGGGCAGAACGAAAGACCAGGGTCAAATACAGCATTCACATCTATTGACACGTGACTGGACGAAACCATTTGATCCAGAGGAAAGGCCGGCTTACTTCCATTTGACTGCACGACTTCAGTACCTAAATAATTGTCAAAATTTTCCAGGAATATTTTTCGGTACATCTAGGTGAAGAGTGGAGTTCTTCATAGCACGGTGAGTAGAATAGTAGTTTCGGAGTGAAATTGCCACCATTTCCCAAGAAAAGCAAGTATAGTTTGTAAGGAAACCAGTGATAGTAGATACTGATCGTCATTTTGTCAGCTCAAGCGACTACACTTGTTATTAGTGTGTAGAGTGCCTACAGTAATTTGTGCTGCATAATAAGACGAAGCTCCTAGACCCTGCCATCGGACAATCCAGATGATTTTGAAGAGCTGACAGCCTTAATTGAATAAATTTCCATTGGTTGATTAGTCTTTTTCGGTAGGTGCATGCCGCATGGACCATATGCAAGCGGAGATTTAGAAAGGGCAAAGGATAATTGATGTCTAGAGCATGCAGGCTGTCAAATGTCACAAAGTGCAATGTGCGAAGACTTTACACCAATGGTTAAACGTTCCACTAATTACAGGTGATGCAATATTGTTCCGGTTAATACAAGTTTGCCTTCCAAATTCGCTTCTGAGCGGATTCTTTTCCCTCGCTCATGCTTCGAGGACGAAGAATTTTTTTACTCATTCTACCCAATGCCACTAATTTCGCTCTATCTTGAGACACTCACATGGTCCAGGCAGGTTTGAACACGGCGGCTGACCATCCTGAGATTTTCTAGGTTTGTTTCACCAGCTGAATGCCCGCATGGTACATAAACCCCTGGACGATACCTACGTCATCCTGGCCTGGGCCAGAGTAGAAATGCCATAAAATTGAAACGAAGTTCCATTTACTGAATAAGAACGCAGATGCAGCTCTAATGGCAATTTTAAACAACAAAGGTATTAAATAAATGTTAGTTATATATATATATATATATATATATATATATATAACAATACAGACTGAAACATCTAGACAGATAATATATCGTTATCAGGTTTTATGTGGAAGATAGTTAAAACTTTGTTATACAGGGAAAATACCTGCAAATGAGAAACTCTATACAATAGTAAACGTGGGTGTTGGTAAAGCAGACGGTTGCTAGTGGATCTTTACTCGAAGAGTAAAACCATATCCGATGTCTTATTTTTATACAGGTAATTAAAGTTCTGCAATGTGCTTAAGGAAGTTTAACGTGGTATAGTATCAACCCTGCCTAGTGTTGTAAATAAAACTTTTTTTTTTTTTTTTGTAAACATTTGTAATATTGCTAACTTGTTTTTCAGTACAATTTTTTATATAGGTAATTATGAAATACAGCACAAATTAAATCCTAGATATTGTAAGATTTCAAATAGTTTTCTGGAATATATGAGAGATTCCGGGTTGTCAAGTTCTTAGTGCTGCCAACTTTTTTTTTTCGTACCGTATCTTGTAAAGGGTCCTGATACGGTATTACCAATATTAATGTTGTTGCTGCGTGGTTCAATTTGTAAAGAAGGCCTCTAACATATTTTTTCTCTCACCAAAAGAAACCAATATGGCTTCTTACATACCTGCACAATACATTTAATAGTGACTATTATTTCTATAAGTACTTATGCATTTGTATCAACAAGTAACCATATAACGTGAGAAAAGTTAATTAGCTATACTTTTGTGCTGATAATGAACTATGCAAGTTTAAGTAATCGTGTATCAATCCATAAGTACACACCTGAAACTCCAGCTCTCAAAGTAGTGACATCTAACGGTGAATTCCTGAATTACCAAAAATTCAATATACATTATAAATTATAACGCGAAATAACTTTTAGTTATTAAAACAATAAATAACTTTGAAATTAATTAAATTTAACTTTTATATCATTCTTAAATCCATAAATGATCGATTCTAATGTGAATGAACATAATTGGTATCAATACTATATACTGATTGGTAGTGCTATAACTCTCTCTCCCAAACTTAAATCATCGTTAAACAGAGCAGGAGAAAGTTTTGGGTGTTTCCAGGCCTCAAGCACACCAGCTGTCAGTTGCCAGCCTATTTTAAAATTCAAATTTTCAAGTGCCCTCATACTGTTAACTTGCCGGAAGCTATTACTATACTTTCAAAAAAGCGGCGCGGTAGCCTGTGCATTCCCTCGACAACCACCTCCGTGGGAGATCCTTCGGCAACGAGAGAATCCTGCGGAACGCACTCACGGACTTCTTTGCCTCGAAGACCGCAGACTTTTATCACCAGCTTATTGTGCAGCTGCAGAAACGTTGGCACAAGATGTTACATGCTGATGAAATATATATTTCAGGTGGCGGTGAAACTGACAGGGACATGAACGATTCAGATGAAACTTCCATACAGTCATAAAATAATCGAATACGTGTTATTTCTTTTCTACGAAAAAAAAGAAATTGAAAGGGGCAGACCTTTCCAAGTATGTTGCCATATAAGCGCACCATTTTGCATCCAGCCCAGAACTACTAAATTAGTGCATGCACGATTGTAACGAAACTTCGCACACAGATATTAAACAAAAAATAATCGAATACGTATTTTCTTTTCTGCGGAAAACTGGCTGAAGAAGCGAAATCTTCGCTGAAAATCAATGATTCTGCCATACTCCTTCCCCCCTTTGTGGAAATGTCACCTTCAAATTCTCGACAACTCCCCCAAACTTTAAAATTTTGGCGCTCAAGAATCCACTTACACCCTGCCAATTTTGACTTTACACCACCCTAAACTGAAAATCGTGGCGCAATCCCTGCTTGAAATCAGTTTCTTCCTCCTCGCCGCCGGCTTCTAATCAACGAACTTTGCCCCTGTGGAACAATTTAGTGACAACAGCAATGAAAACAATCCCGGGGGGGGGGGGGGATTTAAAAAACGGGAGACGGGGGGAATGCCATGGATTTTTTTATGAATGCTTGGACACTCATTCCAGCAAAGAAAGCAAAATACAGTAAGTTTCCGATGTACAGTCAGCAAACAAAGCTTGCCTATCAAGAACAAAAAGCGTGCATGGTCGCTCTGGAAACAATAATCCCAATAGTCAAACTCATAATATTTTCGTTCAACAACGCAAATTATCTAAAGCTGTCCTCCGTAGATATATATACAGGTTAAGTCAAAATGATGTACCCGATTTCATAAATTTATTTTGTGAAATATAATGAACATATCTGAATGTAATACATGTGGTAAGAAGGGTAATTCTCAAAGTTTTTTTCAGTCACATCACAAGTGCTCTATGTGAGCACCTCGCGTAACACGACACACATCAAGCCGATAGTCTATCTCCTGCCAAACCTTGTGTAGTGTGTCACGGTCAATCTCTGCAATGGCTGCTGTGATGCGGGCGCGAAGGTCACCCAATGTTGTTGGAAGTGGTGGTACGTAAACACGATCCTTTATGAAACCCCACAAAAAGAAATCACACGGGGTCAGATCGGGGGAACGAGGTGGCCAACGAATGAGAACTCGATCCTCCTGAGATGCACGGCCTATCCAGCGCTGTGGCAATGCCTCATTGAGATGATCCCGAACGCTGCCATGGTAATGCGGAGGGGCACCATCCAATTGAAGAATGAAATCTGCACTATCCTCTTCTAGCTGTAGAAGGAGCCATTGTTGCAGCATATCAAGAAAAACATGTCCTGTCACAGTAGGTTCAAGGAAGAAAAAGGGCCCATAAATCTTTTGAGGGGAAATGGCACAAAACACATTCACCTTGGGTGAATCGCGTTGGTGTTCCACAACTGCGTGGGGATTATCAGTTCCCCAGATCCTTACGTTTACATGGTAATCCAGCACCCAGAACGATTTCTGCTCTCCAGTCAGCGCCATTTTCGTTAACTGCTTCCAGCGCCGCGTAGCGGTAGACAATGCAACCACGCGGGACATAAACTAAACTCAACTAAACTTTGAACTTTTGCCTTTCCTTGCGCGTAGCTCACATTAAGATATGTTCATTATATTTCACAAAATAAATTTATGAAATCGGGTCCATCATTTTGACTTACCCTATATATATATATATATATTGAAAATAATTATATTGAACTGAACTCGGTATAGATACAGATGCTTATCAGAATAATGGAAACACCTGAACGAAAGTGCAACTTACCAGATTAATATGGTGTCGGGCCACCTTTCGCCTTCAGAACAGCCTTGATGCGACGTGGGATGGAGGCATAGAGGTCGTGAATGGTAGCAAGTGGAATATTACACCATTCCTCGTGCAGGGCATCGGCCAGTTCTGTGAGAGAGGATGGAGGTGGAAATCGTCGCCGGAGTGGTGTTTCCAAGATGGACCACAGATGTTCAATTATGTTGAGATCTGGGGATTGGGCGGGCCAGGGGAGGTGTTGAACTTCATCCCGATGTTCCTCAAACCACGCTGCAACAACTCCAGCTGTGTGAATGGGTGCATTATCATCCTGGAATATGGCGTCATTGTCCGGGAACAACATCCGGACCATAGGATGCAAGTGGTCTCCTAAAATTGCGACATAATCGTTGGCAGTGATGCGTCCGCGAAGTGTAACCACAGGACCCAATGAAAACCATGATATTGCGGCCCACAGCATCACCGTGCCGCCGCCATGTTTCACAGTTGGGCGGAGACACTGCAGATCATACGCTTCTTTGGGCGTTCTCCACACAAACACGGCCCGTGGTTTGGAATAGGGTGAATGGTGACTCATCCGACCATACCACACGTTTCCAGTCGTCAACGGTCCAAGTTGCATGGTCGCGGCACCATTTGCGGCGTGCTAAAGCGTTCTGGTCCCTGATGAGAGGTTTGGCCCGTGCAACACGACCCCGTAAGTTCATG
The DNA here is from genome assembly GCA_022664845.1 of Lepisma saccharinum. Taxonomy (NCBI): domain Eukaryota; kingdom Metazoa; phylum Arthropoda; class Insecta; order Zygentoma; family Lepismatidae; genus Lepisma; species Lepisma saccharinum. The sequence goes on along the minus strand of JAGDQP010004584.1, from coordinate 16,317 downwards.
TCATGTAATTCGCGGCGGACTGTGATTGTCGAAACAGGTTGGGGGAGGTGCTGATTGAGTTCCTCCGTCACTTGCGCCGCAGTGGCACGACGGTTCCGCGTGACAATGCGCTTTAATACCCGGCGTGCCCTGTCACTGATGCTTTTCTTCCGCCCACTGTTCCGCTTCCCCGATGTGGTTTTCCCGTGTGTTGTGTAGGCCGTCATCACCTTCGACACTGTCCCTGGCGACACACCTAACACACTAGCCACTGCCGTCACACTCACTCCACATAACCGCGCACCAACAATTTGCCCTCTTTGAAACTCTGAGAGGTCTCCCATTTTACACTACCTCCGTCTGCTGCAGCCACTGCATACTCCTGTTCCACGACGCCTGACGTAGTATGGAGACCGACCTAACACACCACCACCAGCAGTCCGGCGCTGCGGTCGCCAGGACACCACTGCCAACCCATACATCTGACGTGTTGCCAACTACAGGTGTTTCCATTATTCTGATAAGCATCTGTATATGTTGAATATAATTATATTGAATCAGTTTCATCACAAGCTGTAACCAATCCTAAACGTTTCTGGTTTCTTATAAACTGCAGGCAACAAAACTCTTGTCTACCATCTCTGGTTTCATACGATGAACGTACTGCTTCATTCAATCACAGTGCTGATTTATTTAATGACTGCTTCTATAACAGTAATGCTTGTTCAGATCCTCTATTTTTCCGTGACGTAAAGTCTAAAATTCCCCATTGCCTAGCAGAGATAAACACAAGCACTACGGAAGTGTATCGCCTTTTAACCTCCAGGGCCTGATAAAATAAATTCCATATTTCTGATTAAACTAGCTCAACCATTATCTGCACCTCATCATTCTTTTCAATAGGTGCTTTCCGGAGGGTTATTTCCCGAACGTCTGGAAACAAGCAAACTTTACTCCGGTTTACAAAAAAGATAACAAATCATGTGTTAATTCATATAGATCTATTTCCCTTCTTTCTTTTTTTTAATTTGTGAAAAAATTATCACAGACAGGATTCAAAAACATGTCCTCCCATTTCTTTTTCCCTCCCAGCATGGCTTTGTTCCGCATGGTTCCTGTGAAACCATCTTAGCTATCCTACTGTTTCAAGTCACTGATGCCCTAGCAAATAGACAAGAACTTGACGTCGTATACCTAGACTTCTCCAAAGCATTTGAAACTGTCAATCACAAACTTCTTATACACATGCTTGACTCCAGATTTAATTTACACGGACATCATCTTCAGCTTCTTACATCATATTTGACTGACAGAGAACAACGTGTTGTCTTCCCTGGTAACACATCCAAGTGACTCCCAGTGTTTTCAGGTCTCCCTCAAGAAAGGCCAGTTTTATTTTCCCTCTTCATTGATGACTTATGTGAAAAAATAGATCATTCTTGTTCTGTAATTCTCTACGCTGATGACTGTAAAAAAAATTTAAGACCATTAAATCTACATAAGACACTTTCTTCCTTCAAGCAGCTATAGTTTCTGTTGAAATGTGGTGCAATAATTGATTACTTAAAGTCAATCCGTGCAGAACTGCTGCAATGCGTTTCTCACTCAAAACCCAAACCACAAAATGTGCATCCTCATCTATTATACTATGTGTAGACCATTATAAAGACCTTGGTATCATATTTGATGAAAAACAATTTTATTCGTCACATTGAATTCGTAACTTCTAAAGCACTCAAACTTCTTGGACTTCTCTACAGGTTTACAGATATTAAAGATTTCTGAGTTCTTCGGTCATATTTTCTCACTTGTGTACTTCCTACTATTGAATACTGTTCATCTCTAAATTATACAAAGTCCAAAATTTCTTTATTCGTATTGTGCAATACAGGATACCCAACCTCCAACATAAATCTAACGCAGACATTTTGAATTCTCTTGACTTGTAAAACATAAACACACGAAGGAAATTAAATAACTTAAAATTTCTTTATAAAATAATGCAGGGCTCATTCACGACCAACGACCTTCTTCCACTTTTTAACCTAAGAGTACCAGATAAAATGCCCGTTCCCAACACCATTTCTACCTCTCAAAACCTAGACTGTATTTGGTCCAACTATCTCTTGTATACAGATTGTCATATCTTTACAATACTCTTCCTTTGCCACCAGATTTTTACCTCAGTAAAAGTAAATTTCTAAAGGATTGTTATAAGAATCTGGAACGATAAAAAAACTGAGCTTATTTCTTATTGTATAATTATTTGTTATTATTATTATTATTGTTATATCACATTGTTATAACCTGACTGCCCTGACCTTCCAGTAGACAAAAGTCATAAAAGAAAAGACTGATGGAAAAGACACACAAAGTAGCTCTAAGGTGTCCTTTCAAAAGTACCAAAGTTTCATCCAAAATTAAAGAGTAAGCACGGATAAGATGCAAGTACAGCAGAAAGAGAAGGTATCAAATAAAAGCACAAAGGAACTAGGTAAATCGAAGAGAAAAGAAACCATCAAGAGGGAAAAGATATGCAAACTAGCTCAAAACGTACTGATAGCACTGAAGTATCATCTCTAAAATATCCGTTTTATATACAGTAATGCAGTAAATATGGATGATAGAACACAGACTGTATTAAAGGAAGATAAAATGGTAATGAGTAAATCTCACAGAGAAAGGAAGCCATCTACTGTGTATATATAGAGTTTTTTTTTATGGTAGACTCGTTTACACTAATTCACCAGAATCTGCAAGGTATATCTATAGACAACTGTCACTTGAGGTCCTATTACATAATGTAAAAGTCTTGTGTAATATAAAGGTTAATATAAAACTTTCTCTAAAAATGTAGAGCATTTTTTTTAAAATTGTGCGGGACTTAAGTAATGAGAACGTAAATTATTTCAACTACCTTTTAAGAAAAGAGACTTGGGATGATATCTACATAAATGAAAATTTAAACAATATATAATGCTTTGTTAGATACTATTTGCTATAATTTCGAGAGGGCTTTTCCGACAAAGAGAATTCAAATATTGAAAAAGAAAAGGCCAGGATGGATTACATCAGAAGTTAAGAAAGCACAAACTCAATATATACTTCTGAATAAAATAAAGACAGAGATCACAGTAAGCTGAATTAAGATATAAAGAACACAGAAAATTACATAAGAAATTGCTGAAAAATTCTAAACATATTTATTACAATCCGAAAATTCAAAAAATAAAACCAAAGAAATATGGAATATCGTTAAGAATGAATTTTACGAATAGTACATTTAATACGATTACCTTAGATCATGAAAATCATCATATAGTGAAGCCAGTTGACATTGCAAAAGCATTTAATGATTATTTTAAAAATGTAATCTCCAAACATATTAAGTCTTCTAACTTACAAGTAAAGTACCCGAAGTGAGGACTCGAGTTGCTCACCAAGTGATACCTTAAATTGAAGCTAGTACACCTGTGAAATCCTAGCTGCAGAGCTCCAGAAATAAAAAGGTTATGGCGGGTCAAAGTTCAAAGAGAAAGCGAATTGTATTGAAACAAGTCACGACGAAAGGCAGAACAAAAGTCAGAAGGACATGGTTTTGAATTGAAATGCGATTCATGTGAAGGAAAGAGGCACGTACAAAGTACTACACATCGATACAATCAATATGTAAGTCGTCAATGAAGGCATGTGATAAGCAGATACTTTGCTCACAATGAGCACACTTGACAAAAGAGATGTTCTCACATGAGGTCTTGTAACACTCGTCACGTATATTAGAATCAAAACAATAATCCAATGGAGAAATCCAGGGCTCGGGCTCCTCATCCAAGTAGCCGCTTTTGTAAAACGCAAACCTGATCATGTTGCGAAATCGTGAGGCGCTGAATTGGAAGAGAGTGAAGGACTGCATTCGTAAAATGTTATCCCGATGCCAGAGATTAATTTCCGAGGAAGCGATAACTGTGTCAGTAATGAACCTGATAAATGATTTATATGGACGGAAGAAGTAAACATCAAGTGGTTGGATGAAACCAGTGCAACCACCAGGAATTAAACGTTTGAACAGTGTTATATGATTAGGGCATAATTCATTTGATACGTTATCATCCTTATTTGCACTCCATGAATTCAGCAAAAGCAAGACTTTATCACGATCGGCAGGCAGGCTATTTCAGAATACAGAATAAAACTCTTTTAAATCACTTTTGTTCATGTTTGCCGTCTTTCCTGGATGGGACACTATGTTATCGGGATCTTTTTGCTTATTTCCTGGAAATTGACCACTGGATTCGGATACAAGAACGTACATCGGACGCAATATTTCACCATCCATGGAAATAACCGGCATGATCATATATGAATGAGTAGTAGCACCGACTGATCCAAATGCACCTCTTACAACCACCGTACCTTTAGTCCTATGAGTCCTGTATGCATGAAGTTCCTTGTCAAATCGACTTTGATCAGCATGTAATACTTGACGAGGATTCAGGTCTTCTAGTAACATAAGTTCTTTCATGGACGTAATAAATGTCGTAGATAAGTGATTTAATTCAGCCTCTTTTGATTTCCACGTTTTGCTAACCCTATGCGTGATAGAACGACTGACGATATTGTTTCTCTTTTTAAAATTAGACAGCCAGTGACGAGATGCCTTGAATTGTAGAGTATTATCCGGATCTAGCTCTTTACTTATCTGAAGAGCCCAAAAGCGAAGAATCCTGTCGTGTATAATTGCACATCTCTAGACCATTTCTTTGAATTTATCGTGAACTGCTGCATTAAGTTTCTTATAACTGAGTTTTTGCCTTTTTTTTCTCATATTCAAAGAGTATGTTTTCCGATTGAATTAATCTATACTGTGACTTGACAGACGAAAATTTCCTTCGTTTCTTTTCCGGGTTCTCATTGTGTGTCCAAAACATGTAAGCTGCTTCTTTTTAATCATCGTCCAAGATGTGTTTTTGTTTTTTTGGCGAAGGCTGATATTCTTCACGTGAAGAAGCTACAGGTGTCGGAGACTCTTGATGTGTTTGAGAACCTTGCGATGTACTTCGCATTTCCTCATCAAAGACGTCATCACCGTAGTCTCCATCATCGCTTTCATCACTGTCACCAGCAAATCCAAGAGTTCTAACTTCTTCTATGATTTCCATCTTGTCCTCAAGTATCTCCACTATTTGTTTGTACAATGAATCTTCATACCTATTCATTCTCCTATTAACAAATCCATATTTCTCATACAGAGCATGAACGATAGCACCTGCTTCCATTTTCTGGAACGAAAAGAAACAAGACCTTTTATTGACATCAATAACAGGAGCATACATGCACAAGGACATTCATACACGAATAAAAGAAAGCGGGATATCAGGCAGAGAGAGGGATATAATTCTACACATTACATTAATTAGGAGCAACGTACGACGTATTACCATCGGGATAATCAGCAAAACATGGACATCACAAGCAGCTCAATTCGCTTTCTATTTGAACTTTGACCCGCCATAACCTTTTTATTACTGGAGCTCTGCAGCCAGGATTTCACAGGTGTACTATACTCGTCACTAGCTTCAATTTAAGGTATCACTTGATGAGCAACTTGAGTCCTCACTTCGGGTACTTTACTTGTTAGTAACACATGAAATTGATAAAATTAAGATCAATCAATGCGGAAAAAAATGATTTTTCTTCAACCAGTAACGAAGATAGAATCGCAAAATATTGTAAGGGCTAGTTTTTCATTGTCCAGTTATCTTTCCAGTTAACTAACTGCTAGTTAAAGTTAACCTGAACTCTATAACTTTAATATTCGTTTTTCATTTTCTTTTTAACTGGTGGTTACTTAACTTTTGGTTAGTGGGAACAGTGCGACGGTTGGCAATGGATTTCTACTATTTCGCCATCTAGAGAGTTGTTCAGGAATTATGAAAACAGTAGAATAGAGGATAGCGCAATAAGTTTTAAACAAAATACTCATCAAATTCGCTAGTTTCTGAAGTAAGAAATATGAATGTTTGATTGCATTAAGAGATTTGTGGAATAAAGAAATAAGGTAGTAAACACACATATGTAAAGAGTTGAGATACTATCTAAAAAAATACGTATATGTGACACCGACCTGGTAGCCGTGTGGGTTGGGGGGCTAAGTAAGCGACTCGAAGGTCCCTGATTGGAATCCCGGTTGGTGCATGGATCTGAATTTTAATTAGCATCGCATTCATAATCGTGACGGACCGAATTCAGTTACTAAAAATCGCCCATACAAAATTAAGTTTACAAAGTTTATTTTTTACGTAGGCGTGACGGTTTTAGATCGCTGGCCCGCATATTCTTATACACTCTGGGAAAATAGATAAACTCCAAGTTATGGCCGCAGCTTCCGTGCTATATGTAAGGCTCTATATGCTTTATTTCCTTGCAAACAATTACCACACATCTATAAACACCTACCGGCAACTCAGCTTCCTAAAAGTGCTACGAAAGCTATATGCCATTATCATTTCATTTTATGAAGTTCATCAACATATAATAAGCATAGCCCCGTGAGGAGTTATGGCGAAACTTCGTCTTATGATTTACACTTATTTTGCCACAAAAAAACGGACAGTATCTCGGGCCAGTCAAGAGTTGTTAGTTGAAGTCCAGTTGGATGCAGTCCAGTCCATACACGATGTACATGGGGTTCTAAAAAAATGCATGTATTAACCCCCAACGCGGAAGAAATTAAATAGTCCCTAGCACCTTTCCCTATTTCTCTCTCATTTTACACCTTCATTTCAAAACTTACATTTAGGATTTGAACACCTCTAGGCACGTGAGGAATGTTACATTTCTCGTGTAAATTTTACGTTTTTACGAGTAAAGCGGAACTTAACAGGTAGTTCGAAGAACATGAGCGCGATTTCAAGCAATGACAAGCATACAGTCATTGAAATTAATGATTTATTCATGAAAGAGTTCATAGGCAGAGAACAAATTTCTTCGGTTTTTGGATGCGTTTTATTTCGCTCTGTTGCAACTAACAAAGTAATTAAGATTTTCAGTTTGGGAGGGTATAGCCAAAATTAGAGCTTGTAAACAGAGTTTTGCAATTTTGTTCCAATTTATTTTTAATTGTAAAAAAATTAAGGTTGTACTCAAGAATTCTCGGGGGTTACACTGGGTGGTCTAACAGAATCTCTGTATTTATATACTTCACAGTAATTATAAAAAAACACACAACAGGTATTTAGCGAAGTTCATGTATCTCATGAAATTGAATATGAATATTTAAACTTTTTTTTTGTTACCCGCAACTTGTACTCTCGCAAGGAAAAAGGGATATGGTAAGGTAAAAAGTAGGGTAATGTTTAATAATTTTATTATTGTTTTTCATTATCATTTTATGAATATTATGTTTGCTTCATAATCATATGGATAAACTTCACTTTTGGAACCCCAGCTACTGATCAATGTGTACGTTCTACACTACTCATTCCTTTGTAAATAATTCACGAAGTGGGGCAAAGGGATATTTAATCATCTTGTTTCCATTAACTTTATTATTTGCTGGGTAAACTTTACTTAATGACCCGCAAAAAGATGTAAAATTTGCAACACAAATGTAAGATTTTCAACGTGAGTGGAAGTGTTGAATTGCAAAATTTAACGAAGCTTCGAGGCATGGAAGTATGAAATGGGAGCAAAAATTAGTTGGGACTGTTTATGTGGTTGCATGTTGGGAATCAGCACATGGAGTATGACAAACGTCATGCGCATCGCGTATAATGAACACAATTTTGTAACCTGACCTTAAATAATCGTATTCACTCACTCGACACGTACATGATTTTCGTAGAAAAGTAGTGTCATTCATAAATCGAAGTGTCACTATTAGTATTCACACGCCGCCATGTTTGTGTGTTGACCAACTGGATTGAGTATTTAACGAAATAATAATGACACAGCTTTTCGTGACACTTTTCGTATTCCTGGCACTAGGAGTTTATAGAAGCGTCAGTAATAATTATTTGCAAGGGAATGAGTGGTATAGTTTGTACACATGGGTCAATAACTTGAGGAAGCTGCCAGTCATCAAGTAAAGATGATCGTTTTTCTATTATCATTATCGTTTGGTGAATCTTATGAGTTTGTCTCACAATGATATGGATATTCTTTACTTTCAGGATCACAGCTTCCGTCAGCTACTGGTACATGTATACGTTCAGCACCACTCATTCCTTTGTAAATAATTCACACATAACATCTAGCTACGACTAGAAATCCAAAAAGCGTTTCTAAATATCATGTATTATTATTATTTTGTTAAATAAGCACTCGTGTTGATCAACACATACAAATATGGCGGCATGCGCAAGAATACTAACGACCTACTTAATATTCATACTTCATGTTTTGAATGACACGTATCTTGATAGAAAAATCACGGACACATGTCGAATAGCAAAGGCAGTTAAAGTTACCTTATAACATTTTTTCATTATATGCGATGCACCTGCCTTTTAACATTCACTCAATGTGCACTCTCAACTCGAAATCAAATAAACTCCCAGACACTGTTTTTGCTTTTTCACATTTGCATCACTAGAACCTTCGTTATATTTTCCGTTTCAATGCTTACACACAAATTGAAAATATTACATTTCTTCTGTAAATTTTACATTTTTGGAGCTCCAAAAGTAAACATCGCGTTTCAACACCACACACTTCCATCATTCTTGTAACTTTTACATTTTGAGGGAGTGCAAACACAAACTGACTTCATGCCGCAGCCAGCACAAAACAAAATTTTTCGTACCTCACCTAACTGAATCTGAATTTAAAAAAATAAAAAAAGATGTTAAAAAGTTTGGTAGAAGAACTGTGATGTTTTCTTTATGTGTTCTAATACAATTCTATCATCCTCTTCATCGGAAGAGGATGAATCTGAAATAATATGCAATATCTTTCACAGGTGGCAATTGCCAAACTTTTTTAAAACCTCCAGTTAACGCGCTAACTGGAG